>CAVNYN010242544.1:16136-47514 GCA_963692815.1 Nyctanthes arbor-tristis | reverse complement strand
GTCACCGGAAAGTATCTTTTGAAAATGAGACTCCCTACCCGACTGAGATTATGTTTTGCAAACCTTCAAAACGGATGGAATTCCTTCACTCGTAGACCAAAACCGTTGCCGGAGTCAACGCCGTCGTCGCTCCAGCTTGTCGGAACCTGTGCTGTCACCGGCGATACGGGTGGGGGTGGATTGGAGCATTTACGCGATTTGGGGTACTTGGGTTTTTGTGGGAGGGAGGTGGAAGTTATTAGCACGCCATTCTGCCTTTGGGTTACTTCTTTCCTTTTTTACCTCTCTTTTTTTTTTTTTCCTTTTTTTTTTTCCCCTCTTTATGTCGAATACGCCGTCAGAGCAGAATAAAACGGTGTAGTGTGTAAGAATCCTACGACATATTCTATAAAATTTATTAGACACTATCTATAGTGTTCAATAAATTATGTAATAAGATTTCATTAAACACATTAGGGGATAAATCCTCCGATGTGTCCAATGAGATCCTGTACACAATTAAAACTGTGTCAAATGGAATCCATAGAAAAACCGAGAATCTTACAACTTGATTTTCAAATGAAATTTGTACAAAAACCTTTTTACACCATTCGTAAGTCTTTTACAAAATCTCTTAGAAAACAAGGCAAATTTATCACCTTACTCTAAGATTATTTTTCCACCATCAGACTATACACATAGATAAGATGATAAAATCACTCTATTTTATAAGAGAATTTATAAAATTTTCCTACAAATAATATTTTTCTAGTTTAAAAGTAATGTGAGGTGTGAATAAACATGACCTTGACAGATGAGTTTATAAAAAAAGATTGTAAAGAAACATTATATGCAGTAGTATTCTTTTCAAATAGATTGTACCATGACATGGATGGAGGGGATGGGATATAAACATATGAGCAATATGGAAAGGGGATCATTTACAATGATACCCCACCAAATATAAGATTGAACAATATAACCAGAAAAAGAAATAATAGAAGTATACAATATTAAACAACATAAACAAAAGTAACGTATTTGAATCTTCTTTACTCAGTATGTTGTAGAACCCATCTGCCAAGCAATTATAAATGGTTATCATTATAATTGAGTAAAACGTCAACTTTAAAGGTTAACATCTCACATGGATGTGACAGACGATATTACATTCAATGGTTAGATGCCCACGTTTCAGGTGAGAAGTCTCTAATTTGAACCACACATGTCTTTCTCTCATATCCCCTTATATTTATAATAATATATATATATACATATATATATTTATAGCCTAGCTGGAACTGATAGCCGCCGGTTTTGAATATCTATGGTATGTCGTATGTATATGTACCATCAGCAAAACTATCACCTTCTAAAGATAGCTTCTTCAAAAAAGCAACAAGTAAGACGATATAAAAACCCCAAATATAAACCTTGCTTTCTAACAAGAAACAAGCATACGTACTATGTTGAATAGCTATTCTCGTCCAACACACAGAAACATGCAAATAATTTACTAATAGAATTTTTCTCCAATTCCCACCTCGATCCATAATAAATATAAAGTAGGAATTTAGTTATGTCAAGTTCAGGAATTTAGTTATGTCAAGTTCATCTAGATCAAGAAAAATCATCATTTCATTGATAAATAATTTGAATACAAGCTCGTAAAGAGATTGTTTCTATCAAGTACTTGCATTTACAAGACTCATAAAGCACCCAATTGACTTGAAAACCAGTAAGTGCGCGTGCATCCTAGACAGTACTAAGGCTGGGCATCATTATAACTATGATTTTAATTTTTCCCCCTCCCTTTCTTTTAGTATTTTGCAGTGCCATCTGTTGATCCCTACCAAACATGCCATGAAGAGCTCTTATAATAAATAAGGATTTGTCTGCTTCATTTCTTTGCCTTTGCAAACCTGAGGCAACGATATTTCTCACCACTTACTGTAATTTCCAGAGCTCCATCTTGATTATCTTGATTTGATGCAGTTCCCATAAGCACGCTTTTCTCTTTCTCAAGATTTTCTCTTTCAATCTTTAGCCTTGCTTCTTGCCTGGCAATCTCCCCCTGATTATAAAGAGAAAAGTAAATAGATGTAGTACGTTTAAAGCAGAACAAGAAAATCTGTAATGAATAGATAATAGCAACATACAACTCAGAAAGGATTCAGAAGAACTATATAATTCTCTTTACCAATGGACACACCGTAAGTGATCATTAACAGATTCAATTAGAGGCTCCATCTTAACACATAGAATTAGGTTTTAGAGCATGATTGGTAGAGCTTAGTTAATTTTAAGCAACTATCTTATGACATTTTTGAGCTTTTCTTACAAGCGACATTCGCTTTTTCCCTTTTCTTCATTTTACAAAGTAGCTGATTTTTTGAAATGCTTACAAAAACATTCTCCTATTTCTGTAACTAGCAGCTAATGTAGCTTTATGGAGAAATTGAAGAAACTGACTAAACAGAAAGCTTGGATCTCAAAAGAAATAGAATAATCATGGCTCAGATCGTCCAATGCAGGAAATCCGTATTAGCATTAACAGAGTTAATTTCAGAGAACCACCTATCTAAGCAAGTTGCTGAAAGCAACAAGAAGAAATCCCCAAGCACCCATGAAGGTGGAAAAACAATCTACTTTTCATATCTCCAAAAGGTATGATAACAAAATCAACTAAAGCTTAGAGTGGCTGCTAAATTCATATATTCAAGATCCAAGTTCAAAATTAAGAAATAGTAACATATCAAAATAATTTGCGCTAGAGAATAATCTGATGATCAAGGCAAGGAAATTATTAATATAGTTTCAAAAGTAGGCTAATAGTCGAAATTCTGTTGATGAGTTGATACATATATGAATATAAGGTTAGATGTACCAATATATCAACAAGTTTTCCAGTTTTAGCCATCAGTCTTCTATCTGTTACAATATGCATTTATAGACTTTTCCTTTTGTCTCCCTTTCCACCCAATCATATGTTGACAAGTCAATATTCTACTCATTTTAAATAATAATAATGATGGTGGTGATGGTTTAAGAAGCAGTCTTCGCCTAACCAATCCCAGGTCGCCTATCAGCCCATTTTGTCTCGACAATATAATGAATAGAAGATTTAACATTTTTGCTTCCTTAATACTGTAAAAACTACCCAATCCTTGTCAGACATATCATCCGAATTAACCCCTTCTAGTTGTTCCGGTATACCAAAGAAAAGAATACCACCATTCACCAAAGCCTTTAAAGATAAGAAGGCACATAAGAATTTCTTCTCTGACATGACTCACCGGACCTACTTCATAACTCAAACAGAACATTGTATAAGTTCTAGGACCATAGATATTCCACTTGAGCAGCAAAGGAAAACACATCTTCAACTTCTCAATTTATGTACAAACTTTGCCAATATTGGCTGTGTACTAAATAAGATGCAAATGGAGTTGGTTGCATGAAACACATTACCTGTTCTTATTATCTGGAAAAAGAATGGCACGCAAAAAAATCGTTAAAACGGAGGACAAATTATGTTAAAAGAGAAACTGAAACTAGAACATTCCGTAAGTTAGTCCTGTTAGCATTCTATTTCTATTTCAAAATGAAAACAAAATGAACAGAAATAAGTGGTGAATATTTGTGTAGTACATGTGGGTTCCATGAAATATATGGATGTGATTCATTTGAGCAATTTCTGTTTTAAAGTAACAATAGAATGCTAACGGTGCCAAACATTTCTCCATGTGTGAAGAATAGAAATAGGCCAACCAACTCCTCGACTAAAGACTTTAACTTTTAGATCTCTTGCAATAGTGGATTGTTCAAAGTGTCTTAAAGGTGTGAATAAGAATGTTGCTTAATATATAATTGCATCAAGCAATGACTCACAAACAGCAATAAGGAACTCTTCTATTATTTTTTAAAAAAATACCATAAATATCCAAATATGTGACCATAAACTGCTTGTAGTCTCCTCCATTATAGTCTATAGATAATTAAAATATTTCCATCTTAGAGTGATTCTTAGATCTTTTTTTTTCTCACATTTCACGTTATTATTCGTATCATATTTTATTTGTAAAATTAGAAAATTGACCCCTTCCCTCTCCCTCCCTCCCTCACCAAATGGCTATTTGCAATGTTGGTATTGCTGTGAACTGGGTCTCTCTTTTTAATTCATATCCAAATTTTGTTAGGTTTTCAAATTCCTTTCAAGTTCTGTCTCAACTTGCTTAACGAATACTCAAACACGTATTTTCACTAACAAACTGTAAATGGGCACCTCGCGGCGAGAGAGTTCAGCCTTCCAGGCTGCTTCGCGTTCAGCAACTTCACGTTCACGCTCCTCAATGTAACTCTGCATCTCCCTTTCCTTCATAATTCTGTCCTGTATATCTGCATCCAGGGCCTCCTTCAGCTCCTGCACAAACTTATCTACAACCGCCTTTATTCTCAGCGACATTAATCTGTTTCCTCCACGAATCAATGATATATATTTTACTATGCCTTTAAGTCACTCACTCACGCCTTCTTCTCCCCGACCATCCAATCTGCAGCCAAAAACTACCGTTACACAGTGTTGGCTAAGCTTAAAAGCCAAAAAGTGTAAAAAGGCAAGTCCAAACATGCTCTTCCTTCCTACTAATTACAATTATTTTTGAAGTGAGCTGTCAAAACATGCAAAACGGTTTTCAGATTGGACATCCAAATAAGCCAGAAATCAAAAGCAACAAAACAGTTATAGAGACTGTAGACACAAAGTACCGTAATTCAAACAAACAAGGGGAAAAAAGGCAAAAAATTTGATTCTTTATTATAAATAGAAACAACATCAAGATTTATGGAAGTCTTAAGGTGTGTTATGATTCTTTTGGATACCAGAAAAGTATACAAACATCAATTTCTACCAAAGAAATTTGTATGCAAACAAACCCATATAACAGAATAAATAGAGCAGGAAAAGAAATACCGTATCAAGGATTAATCGATCGATTATAGTAGCTCACCAACAGACATAGTTTTTGAGAAATCGTAACGGGCGACCAGAATGGAGGAATATTGGGCAAGGGTGTAGTGGGGTAAAGGAAAAACTGCAACCTGCAAGTCCACAAACCCAAGAACGAATGCAACCCACAGCCGTATTATTTTCTTTTGTTTGTTTTTGGTCTATTAATTTTTGGTCCTTCTTTGTTAGAGCTTGTTTGATCATATTTATTTGAAGAATTTATAATGAGGAGAGATGTAGAATGTGTATTAGAAATATAAAAAAGTGTAAAATATAAAGTTGTAATTGAACAATTATTAAATTAAATGTCAAATCAGTGACAGGTAAATTTATAAATTGAGAGAATAAAAAAAATCAAACAAGCCCTTAATTTTCTCAGATTGCAAAAATGTTATTATTTGTTTATTCTTTTCTTTTTGTATTTGCCAAAGTTTAAAATGAAATATTGCTCCTTTGGAAAAATTGCAGCAAATGTCCCAACCTTTATATCTATTTGTACTTTTATCTCTAACCTTTAAACCTAGATCAATAGACCCCAACATTTAGAAAATTCGGACCATTCATCCAAATAGACGAATTTCATGATTCAAATGTTAGGGTTTTTTTTGGAAATCATTTAGTGCCCATTTGCAAACTCATTTTAATTAGAAATAAGAGAAATAATGAATAGAATAAAATGATGAAGATTTGTATAGTACACGCGGGTGTTATGAAATATATATGTGTGTGTATGATTAGTTTGACCAGTTTTTATTTAAAAATAGAATGAGTTTGCAAACAAAGCCTTAGATGGATTATGAAATTAAATTTCAAATTTACGTCATATGAAAATTATAGAAAGGTGACTGTGTATAATGACAAAAAAGGCTATATGTAATTTGGAATTTTGACATAAGGCATTATTTTGTATTTCTCAAGTGGGGAAATTTAGTAAAGACACCCCATATTTTTAGTGTATTTACAATTTACATACTATATTTTTGGAAATAACAATTCACACCATGCATTTCATTTAGTATTAACAAAATATATTTTTTATTGAAACGAAATTAGCCTTATTTATAACTAACAAATCATATCTAATATATTATATTTGTAACACTTTACCTACTATTTAGAAAATATAGATAATTTTTTTTTAATTTCTATTTATAAAGTAGGATAAAATATGAATTCATCCTTAACCTTCAATAAATAAGTTTTACTTCAAATTAAATGATACGCGATAGTTAGTACTATTTTGTAACATAGTTTTTTTTCCCCTTTTTGTTTATTGTGTGTTTTTCATCTTTATTCATATCTATTTTAAAAGAAGAAAAATAAGATAATCAAGGGAGTTAAATTATTTGTTGTAAAAATATAAATATTTTCCGTAGTGATGATTATGACAACGGCTTCTTGTTCTCAATTTTCTTATTATAATTTAATTATCATATATAGTTAATTTTTTTCCAAAAAAATGCAAAATAAAAGTGGGAAAGAAAAAAAATTTGACAAAATATTCTTAATTTAATATATTTTGAAGAATAATAAAATGGTATGTAAAATGCTATATAACATAATATATGAGATGTGATTTGTTGGTTATAAAGGGGTATTTTTGTCGAAATAAATATTTTTTTGATTATTTTTTATTTTTTCAACAAAAGGTGTGTTGTTAATATTAAATGAAACACAATGTGTAAATTGTAATATCTTAAAACATGGTACGTAAATTGTAAATACAATATAAACACTGATGTATTTTGTAAATTTCTCTTCTCAAGTGACGTGAATTTAAAAGTTAATTGTTAATGATGATAGGATTCTAAATAGCAGTTTTGCTAAGAAAATAGATAATGCTCCTTTTAAAGAGCCTTATCTCCAATGTGGCAGCCTACTAGGAAAAACGCCCAGATGGCAGAAACCGAGCCAACCACCCCCTCTCTTGAATTCCAGCAGCCCCCTCCCTATGCCCCGACCTTTCTCCCGTTTATCCCAGCCTCTCTCCACTGCTGGCACGCCGTAGAACACCCGTAGGCAGCGACCCCACACCCCAAATCAAAAAAAGATTTCGGCCACCACACGTTTCTAGTCGATCGAGAGCCGAGCCCAACCATAACCTCTGTCCAAGGCCATCAGCGTTGCTGGAAAAGAATGGTGGGTTTTCTTCACTTTCCGGTCTTCTCCTTTAGCGTCAGGCGTGATTTTAGCCGTGGTGTTGGCGGCTGAGATTAACTGATAGTTTTCACCCGACTGTGAATATTGGGGGTTTTGTTTAGGCCTAGTTTTTTGGTTTTTTTTGTAGGGGGTGAGGGTGGGGGATGAGTGATTTTGGATTCAAAAAGGGATAGGACCTGCAGCAAAAAATGGGAAGAGAACGATGCTGATTTTGCTTCCATGGATCCCTCAAAAGCTTATCTATTTTCTTAGCAAAACTGTTCTAAATAGTTGCCAAAAATACCACAACACCTATGTATTTATAATACTAAATAAGTGGTGAGTTAATTTCTTCCTACTTAAAACTGACATCCTAAGAGAATTAGGAATCTTATGTCATGCTCTTCCGATCTGTCTCATTTATTTTTCTGTTTTTATTTTCGTTCACCCTAATAATAATCTATATATTTATAATACTAGTTAAGTGGTGTGTTAATTTTTTCGTGCCTAAAACTGACATCCTAAGGGAATTAGGAATCTGATGTCACGATGATGTCGCTGATATCTCATTTATTTTTCTGTTTTTTATTTTCGTTCGTCTTAATAATAATCGATATATTTATAATCTATATATTTATAATACTAACTAAGTGGTGAGTTAATTTTTCCGGCTTCAAACTGGCATCTTAAGGGAATTAGAAATCTGATGTTATACTGATGTTGCTGATGTCTCATTTATTTTTTTGTTTTTTTTCGTTCACCTTAATAATAATCTATATCTATATATTTATAATACTAACTAAGTGGTTGATTAATCTTTTTCCGCCTAAAACTGGCATCCTAAAGGAATTAAGAATCTGAAGTTATACTAATATCGCTAATGTCACATTTATTTTTCTATTTTTATTTTCGTTCACCCTAATAATAATCAAATAATACTAAAGTAGTGGGTTAATTTTTTAATTTTGTATAGTAATTTTTAATAATCTATTTATCTGCTCACCTTAATCTTTTTTTTTTCAAATTTTCAGAATTTTGTTTATTGCATATCTTTTAATTTTGCATAGTAATTTTTAATCATCTCTCAGTTGTTGAAGTGGAACTTTTGACCTTTAGAGATGTTTTAGATTTCGATTGACCAAATAAATGTATCAATCAAATTCTTAATTATCACTTTCCTTGTATATTTGAATAATCAAAGTAACCTTTAGGCCGCATAATCGAGTAAGTATACAAGCAGCTATATATATTGCACACATATATTTACCAACAATCGATCAATTGATATAGAATATCAATTTTGAAAGTAGTTGCACATATTTTTCTTTTAGTTAATTTTTAGTTCAAATGATCTGGTAGATGAACGTATATCACTTTTATTTTTTATCTTTTAATTAATTATTTGCTTTAGTTTGTTTTAGAGATATATATGTGTTTCTCGAGCAATGCACAAGTAGATTAGCTAGTTTGAATAATGACATTCATTCATTTGAATGGCGCCAATCTTTCATAAGGTTGGATCTACTAGTCCAAATTTAAAGGTTTAGCAATGAAAGTGTAAATATATGAAAAGACTTCGGACCTTTGTTGCAATAATTTTTTTTTCTTTTGATTTGATTAAAAAGGAGACCGGGAAATTAGGGGAGAAAACAGAAATGGGTGTTGTTTGAAGTCGGGTCTCATATCCTTAAAATTGACTATCCGACTGATGCAACACAGTCCAAATCACAAATTCTTTTTAAAAAATGTCATTTGTGTTGTGGAATATGTGTGATCTGTGTAATAAAAATATAAAATAAAATTCAATTAAAATACATAGGACATATAATAAAGAAAAGTAAGAAAGGTTGGTCTAAGAGAGTCGTGAAGAATCGCTGTCCTAGAGTGTGTTGCCTCCCTTTGTGCGAGTGTTGTCGGCGTGACACGGTTTCAAAATAAAACCTTTACAGCTCTCAGTCAAACTCCATCTATGAGCACGATCACAGGAAATGAAGAACGAACCTCTATCGGTGTATTGCCAAATAGTATAAACTATATAATGTGTGGGAGAATTTCTTAGAGAGTTTTCTTAATTCATGTGTGTGTCTAAAACAATGAAGTGAAGCACATTTTTATAGTGGTAGAAACAAACCCCACATGAATGATAATAATAAAAAATTAAATTCTTGGAATGAAGTTACGATTGAAATTATATTCAACGTTAAAATGAAATAAAGATGTTTTTAAAGTTTTCAAAACTTAATTTACAACAATTTGTAGAGAAGAAATTCTTTCGATTCAATATCAAAGTTATAAAAAGTGTAAAGTGTGATAAGACGTTAGATTTGATCTCGAGGCCTTATCCTTTCACGTTTCATATGGTATTTCATCGTTTTTCTCATACTACTATTGTAATCAAATGTATTTAATACTGATTAAAAAAAAATCTGCCATTTGCATTCACAATAACTCTCTGTATGCGATAGTCCAGATCCAACACTATATAGTATGGTACCATACATATCATATGCTCATTCGGCATTCATCGAGACACACCACGTGGAAAGTCACAACCATGTACCGTGCCTAGATACACACCATATGATCATATAGCACCATATAGTACTATACATATGGAATTAGATTAATTTTATTGTATGCAATGCATTTTTTTCATCCTTTAAAACTTTCAAGTCTAACATGTTTTACAACGATGCTTCAAATGAAGAAGCTATCTATAGCAAGACATACCATCACATATTGCATTAAATGAATTTCTTTATAAATATTCCGTTTGGAAATCATTTATAAATAGGTTTAAAATTCAAAGTTTGTATATATGTTGTCACGTAATTATGCCTAGTGGAGTTTTTTTTTTTCAGAACAGAGTGGAGTTAATGAGTAAAATAATGTGAAAGTTTACCTCACATCAAATATGTGGTTTAATAGTGTACTGCTACATGTTCGAAATTTAAATTTCAAATATATATTTATAGATTGATTGACACGTTGATGTGGCTTATTTCCCTTCCAAGGTAAACTATATAATCAACTATTGTAGTTGAGTTTTTTCAAAGAACCAACGTTGATTTTTTTAACGAACCATCACTGCCCAAATAAGCAAAAAACTACTGATGGTTTCTTGAAACCACAAGTAGTTCCTGACCTTCCTGGGCAGTGTTGGTTCCTCGGAAAATTTTATTTGGGCTCCGACATTTTGATGTTCAAGTCAATCAATTGATAATTAAACTACGAAAAAATATGCATTCATTGTCCGACGAAAAATATGATAATAGTTCCCTTCTAAATACCTGCAAGTGAGGGGTTTATACACGTGTACCAATTGGTACGCTCCTCAGCCGTCAGTCCCATTAGATGCTTGCCCATATCTTTTACTGTCACATGTAGCATCTGTCAAGTTACTATCAGAAGGCAAGTTAAAGTGCCCACCAGTGAGCAGATTGAAGAGGGATTTTATTGTTTAATAATGAATATTCAAGCCAAGCATGCCTTAAGGATGATATATTCAACAAAGATGGTGATAAATCAGGCAGAAAAGAAAATCTAGACCCCTTTTGTTTCAACAGATAAGCTTTTACATAACAATTATTCTTAATGTTTTAAGAATTCTTATTTTTGAACATTTAAAAGCTGTGATAGTAGAAAACAAATAATTTATTCTGCAGTTGCTGTTTGAATCTTGCAAAAATTCTTTCACCAGACAAGAACATTTGAATGAGATCTTCATCTCTGAGTCGGGAGAGGTTCCCCGGACAAGAAGGAATGGATTAGGGCGAGTGCCTCACTGGGCTTGTTAAGAGGTACAAGATGACCTGCCCCTCTAACTGTTACAAAACTCAAGCCCTCATACTCCACTATCCTCCCAGCTACCTGCATTTCACAAAACAGAATTACTTCAGTTCCTAGGATTTCCTATGATCGTAGAGGCATTCTTGTCTAGAGTACATTAGCGCAACATGAAGTTACACAAGACTGAATAAAAGGAAAAACACGCTAGTTCCTAGTAACCTCAAGTACAAGACCGACTAGAAAGGCCTTCACCCTTAAGAGTCTACAGCATAATTCCAGAGACCAAAACTATAGTGCATGTTTGGAATGTAAAACTGAGCAGCGCTGACGGAAAGATTTTGACTTCAATAGTGTCTGGTTTTGTCCAATGCTCCTAGCCAAACATGTCTTTAAGGTTTGTTGGCTTTTGCCCAAACCGGCCAAGCACACCTGGCTAGAGATTTAAGTTTCCAGTTTCACATTGTTCTACAAGAAGACTGCGTTCAGTGATGATAAAAAACCCACCAACAAGCCAAGCCATATGGAACCCTGTAAAACATCCCACGTTCGCACTTCCCATAAATCTATCCCACGGAGAGCACGGTTTTATTGTTATTTTTTCTTATAGTTTCCACCCCTTTTTATTCACTAAATACTTGCACCTATAGAACAAAGCCTGTTACCAATTCTAGCTGCGTACTTATGCTTTAAGGTGAAATTACTGCAATAACTTGAGCATTTGGGGAAAAAAAAAGACACCTCGAAGACAAGATAGCATAAATGGCTTTGGAAAACCAAAGAAAATATTCTTTCTAAACACTTTTAAAAACAGCTCAGATGATCAGAAATAACCTCACGGTTGTGGAACCAAGAAGTCCATGGAGTCTTGAGAGACAGTTTTAGAGCTTCAACACAGTATCTTGAACCTATGACCGGCACTCGGCCATCTGCATCTCCACTGTTATGTAAACACCAAAAAATCCATGAAATTGTTGCATTTCATTACAGTTAATCACTATATCCCCAGTCCCCAACCCCACCCCCCAACCCCCCCCCCCCCCCAAAAAAAAAAAGGAAGGAAAAAAAAATATTAAAATAATTTCTACCTAAGGTCAAATTTCTCCTGTAATCCTGATAACAGGTGATTGAGATTAATAAGTGAAGAAATGCCCCCAGAAATGAAAACAGGCATCCATAAGTTCAAGAAATGTCCGGGCACATGTTTCAAGAAATTAACTTTACCAATAAGATGCTTTAAAGGAGCAAAATAATACAAATGAACTATGAAATAAAGAACTGCTGATAGCAATTGTAAGAGTGGAAGAAGCAGAACCTGTAAATCCAAATCTTGAGTCCTCCTTTGATGAGCTTTTTGTATATGGGAAACACGGAAAATACGGTATAGTTATAACTCGTAGATACAGAATCACTGCAATGAACAAAAGGGATCAACAAAATGTAATATGGCAAGTAGAACTGAACAATCCATTGATGAAAGCAAAATGAAACAAAAGTTAACTTACCTGCAAACTGTCCATTTTACACTCGTGCCTCTTCCACTAGAGTTCACATTGAGACCAGTTTGTACATCCTTCCTGTTGAAGTAAGCTTCAGCATGTTCCGAATAGCAGGGGTCATATCCTCCTGGGATTCGTTTCACTCTTCTGAACCCATAATTTTCCGCCTGACAATGTGCATATACTGATAGCTTGACAAATCGCTTCTATCTAGCCTTTAACCGATAGACATGCCAAACGAAAAGGTCTAGTGCCAGGAATCACCTTATTGTTTGAAAATACAGTTCCATGGGTAAAACCATCAGCAGAAGACGATGTCTTGTTGAGTTGACATGATGTGGCATATATATTGTAGATGTCAATCTCATCGTATCTTCTAAAGACTGTACTCATGGCATCATTACATTTTCTCGACCAGTTCTCATAATGAAAATTACAAACTTGTTTAGCTTTATCGTACTCCTGGTCTGAAATTACTGAATGGCTCCACGCATACTCGAGCAGATCGGAATAATCATAGTAGTCATTTGTTTCTGGATTTCCTACCTGTATACCATCAAGTTCTTAGTACTAGTATCACCGATAATACTACTATCATGAATAGTTCAGCCTCAATTTTCGGGCATAAAATCAAACAATCTGTAATATGCAAGTGGCAAGAAAGAGGATGGAATTCGGACGTACTATGAAACCTTTTAGATTAATGAATGGATATGTATGTTTTTTCTTATTCCTGTCATATACAAGTTCCGCCAGTTGAGGCACATAGTGACCTACAAATAACAGGGCAGCCAGGTGCAACCGGTAAGTGACAGAGTCAATTGATATCATTCTCTCCCATGCAAAAGATTTGAGATTTGGTTCATTTAACCTGCATAACTCTCTCCTGATATGAAAAATTCATGACTTTTGAATTGTGGGAACCTTTTGAGCCAATTCACCAGAAAGTTGTATGCATCCTCAGCTTAAGGGACACACAGAAGGACACATGTTAATAGATTATTATGACAGAAGATAAAGGAAAGCGTTTTTCAACTTTCGGGGACAGTGAATTACCCACAAATCCATCATGTAATTGGGTATAATCTGAAGTAGTATTGGTATATGAGAATCCAACTCCAATTGGAGATTCTACAAACAGCAAATTGGCTTCTGCAGGATAAATTCTTGAGTATTATCAGTCTAATAACAATCATTTCATTTACAGACACATAACTAGGATAAAAATGATTTTTCATACGTCTTTCTAATTCTCCGCCACACATTCTCCAAAAAGAACTTCGCAACAAGTATCAAAAAGAAGCTAAAATATCTCCTTACTAAGCAATTTTAGCCCTTAACAAACATGGTGTTAGAAAGAATTATTATGAGAAAGTAAAAGACCTTTAATCCATGAGTACTGATTGAATTCAAGGCCAGCTCCCTTCTTACTAACTAGAAGAGGACCCAACTCCACAGCTGCTCCATATCCAATTGATGAACAACCCGGCCCTTCAAACAAGAATCGCATTGAAAAAAAAAATAATAATAATAACAATAATGAAATCTTAAAAAGAAAAATAATAATAATGAAATCTTAGTAATAACAACAGCAATAATTAAATACAATTAATTAATGAAAAGGAAGTTAGTAAATATGATTAAAAATTAATACCTCCATTAAGCCATAGGAGGAGGGGCTTTTGAATTGAATGAGACTGAGCTTCAAAAAACCAGTAGAAAAGGGCCCTCCCATGGGCTTCATTAACGGTGATGTACCCTGAAAACTGAGAGATTGGTGGATTTGAGGGTTGCCCAGGTAGTTTAATTACTCTATCAGAATAATAGTATTCCTGGGACCTGGGATTTTCTGCATTAATGCATGCATTCAATGCTCCAAGAAAACCAATCAAACATAGCAAGAATTTATTAGGGCTCTTTCTTGCAGGTACCATGTTCAGTCTTCTCTTCTCACATAAATAAACAAAAAGAAAGGAGGACAGAGAGAGTTTAACTCATATATATTATAATTCATATGCATACAAGAATCCAAGCTGTCAAACTAGGCAACTTTCGCAGCAAAGTGGCAATGCCAGTCCCAGTGGAGACTTCAAGACAACTGTTTGGATCACTATAAACCTATTTTTTAATTGGTTACTTATTGAATTTTATTTTATTTTTTCTATACACATTTAAAAACATGCACCATAAATTTTCAAATTTATTTTTCTTTTTAATTTTTTGAGAAAAAATATTTTGTTATAAAGTTTTCAATAGACTTTGATAAGAAGCAAAAACTGTAAGGTGTGAAAAAATGTCAAAATCAAGCATAAATCTTATGCGCTTAAACGCTTCGATGCGTGATAAAAGTGTGATCAATGCATAATAAAACACAAGACGCTGCAAAACATGGAATACAAACATCAAGCACCGTCTAATCATTGTTTAAACGAGCTTTTTTATAACACTGATATTACACGGCGCAATTCGGTCAACGGAGACTTCCCGTGATGACCGGTACGTTTGTCTGGCTTTTATATCATAAAAACATTTTAGTGGTTCCATCTCGACAACTTTGCAGGTCACAGTTGCATAAAGACAAACAGAGAAGAATAAATTTAAAATTAAAAAAATATTAATTTCAACAATAAATTTCATAACTTCAATAATAGCAAATGTGAAGGCTAGGTGGAGGCTTAAAAATAGGAATGGTAAGGGGCGGGTACGCCTTTCCCTGCCCGGCCCCGTTTATTAAGACTCCACCCTGAACCCGATTCAATCGAGTTCAAGGAGGGTACAGGGCGGGTACGAGAAAAATATCCGTTATCTATCCTGTTAAATTTTAAAAAATTAAAAAAAATCAGGAAAAAGAAAGTGGAGGAAAAGCACTTATTTTATGCAATGAAGAATCTTTTATGAGTAAAAAAAGTGAAGGTGTGTCTTTGTAGGGTGCTTCGTGACTTATTTTACAAATATGAGGAATTTAATTCATTAAGGGGATACAAAAAAATTGAGTTTCATTTATTTTACAAATATGAGTTTCATTTATCATCCTATCCGAGCATCAACCTGAAGTTCTTGAAATGCCCCTTTATTTTCCAAAATTGAAACATTTACACTATCATTCTACTAAAAGTTTCCAACTTCAATAATTCTACTAAAATGAAGCATCAACCTGCATTCTCAATCATTCTACTAGAAGTTTCAGTTTCTAGATTGATTTTTAACATTTGAAAGGGTAGGCTAACGTAAAAATTTAACCAAAAAAAAATTTTTAGGTAAAGTGGTCAAGGCTTATTACCTTTAACCTGGAGTATCTGGGCTCGATTATTTACCAACTCTTCTATATTAAATTTTTTTTAAAAAAAAATACTATCGGGTCGGGTCAAGCCGGCCACTACCCGTCCCTGACCAATTAAGAATTCAGAGCGAAGACTTTTGCCCAGTACCCCCTCTCAATACTTAACGTGGTAGTATCGGGTATGAAATTGTCATTCCTACTTAAAAAATTACATCGAAATTTTTATGGTGTCTTAAAAAACAAAACAGAAAGAGAAAAGTGCCTGCCTTGCCCGTACTCCCGTAGTTTATTCAGACCGAGTTTTGACTATTGGATCTTGAATAAGAACTTCATTACAAATTTTCCTGAACGTAAATCCGATATGGAATTGCACATGACAATGACATTATTAATGAAGTAGATATAACCTTAATTCCCACATAAAAATAAAAATAATGGGCAGTATATTGTGAGATTGTTCTTGACAACTTGAATCAAAGACCCTTGAATGCCATTCTTTCCAACATCTGCAGACGAAAAATTCTCAGCTCAGCAAGAAATTCTAAAGCACAGTCAAAGTAAAACAAGGTAACGGCAAAAAATCGTTAATACCACATCAGTTTGATTTTCACGGCGAAATTTCTTTTAGTTCCTTATTAGTATTGAGAAGTGCGTAGAGTACAATACCAGACATGCTTCATCAGTGACTAGAATATACCTGAATATTTACAAAGCTAACCTTGCTGTACAGCCTTATTATTGTGCACTTGGTTCGAGCTGCTCAAGAACAAAATCCTCGATATCTGTCTCTGGCTCTGCCTTCTTCCGAAGGGACAAAGGGCGCAGGATGGTTCGTGAAAGACGGCTCAATGGATCCTGGAGACCTTCCATTTCATAGTGTCCAAACCGCCAATCTCTTTTAATGTAAGGCCGCAATATTGGTTTGTCGAGGCCTCCTGTTGAAAGAAAACAGACAGAGCAAGTTTATATTATTATCCATCATTAAAGTTACAAATAGCAAGAAACTAAATAGAAAGAGCGAACAAGTAGGGATCTAAAATATTACCAGAGATCGGATCAAACCACCTTTATCAACTGCCCGATAAAATGGCCTGGTTTTTTTCTCTTTAGCAGCTCTTAGAAGTGCATTCCATGCGCGTGCTCGATCTAGCCGTGTAATCTTCCCTGAGGTTACCACCTGTCATTAAGGCCATCAGTAAGGATATTATTACCAGGTAGATACATTCTTAGTTTGATCGATGAAACATCACATCACATAAACATAGTTACTTTTGTAAACAAATGATATGATGGGCGTGGCATCCGTGCAAGATTATTAGAACGATCAACTGCCACTAGTCCAAACTTTGGACCATAGCCATCAGCCCATTCCCAGTTATCAGATATAGTCCAGAATAGGTATCCAAGGATGGGAACGCCCTATAACAATATCAAGATGAGGTCTATGTCAAAAACTTCAAAACGAAAAAAATATTCGACAGGCAGAGTATATGTAAGCAAAGTTCATCGAGAAAACCATGATCATGGCGGCATATATTGCCAATAGATGTTCTAGCAAATACGGTCTCCTGATCAAGTCAGTCTCATCGGATATACCATTTTCAGCAATGATAAATGGAACACCAAGATGTCTGTATCTTTCATGGAAGTGTAGTAGCACACGGAACAAGCCGTCAGGATACACCCCACGCCCAGATTCACTCTCTCATCAGTCTCAACGAGTTTCAATCCAGCACCAGAAACCACTTCCTGACCAAATAAGAAATTCAACATATGAACTAAATGTACATGCCACATCGGTAAAAGCATGACGACCAGTTCTGTTTTTTGGTTAGAGAAGTATAAAACCTGTCCATAGTAGTTTATTCCAATGTAGTCCATCTTGTCCGAGATAGCATCCAGGAAAGGAAAAAGTGTCAACGAATTAGCAACCGACACAGCAGCAACGTCGAAGAGGCCATATGGTCGCATAAAAGATACATGGTGTGCTACTCCAATAAGTGTGCTCCGGAGTGTGCTGGTAGGGAAAACAAAAAATAGCAAACAGAAATTGTGAGAACTCATGATCAGTGATCGCTAAATTAAACGATGGCCGGATATCCGCCCGAGCAAGCATAAAATCAGATCTCCTAGTGAATTATTATCATAATGATTTCAAGGAGCAACAGAAAGCTGGTTTTTCACCTCATTAGCCATATTTAAAGATTTTAGCATCAGATCTTCAAGATTACAAGCTGAACAAATTAATTCAGTGCCATGACTCAGACCCCTCACCTCAATGTACGACCAAAGTGACAACTTGAAGGGAAGAAAAGTTAGAGAGTACCTTTTCTCGTGGATATAATCATAAGCCTTTGAGTGTGCAATTGCCATCCAATGCATGGCCTGATTAAAGACACCAGTAGGTAAAGCTGAAGTGGCAACCTCAAGCATATCAGGATTGCCACCAGGCCACGCACCAGCACAGTAAGTGAGCATACAAAAAACATGAGGCTCATTAAATGTCACCCAGTAGTCCACCAGGTCACATACAGTGTCTACAACGAGCCTGCAAAATAGATGGCACATGAATGAGTCTATACCAGGACAAGCACTACATATTATGGGTTTCATACATAAATGACATGTCTGTATGTTGCACAACATGGGATTGACAGATAATGTGGACAGCGCATATGTATAGTCCACCCAGCAAAACAACAAACAAGTGTGGGGCCCAGAGTTGGCCAAGAAACAACACTGCGGCATAGGTTTAACATAGCATTCTTTTGGCAGGTGTTCCGTTTTGGCTTTTTCATCACAGCAAAAAACCTATATGATTCGACCTACTTGAATCAACATTAGACTTCCTTAAACTTTATGAGTCATGATAAAATCAAACCGTACAACCAAGTGCAAGCAAGTCCATGTACCTTGCAACTTATTAGCTCACAAGTTGCATTATAAAGATTGATAGGAGAAGTTCAGATGTAACAGAACCACGCAACAAAATAACAAACTAAAAACTTATGACTCTGCAACCTATAGCAAGCCTAACCTGGTAAATTCCAAAAAGTAGTCGATAGTCTTTTCCAGTTTCCACCCTCCATACTCTGCTGCCCACGGTGGCAAAGAATGATGGAACAATGTCAGCATTACTTTCATCCCATACGAGTGAACTCTTTGTATGATCCATTTATATCGCTCCAATGCTGCAAAGTTGACCTAAAGGAGCTGGTTAGATAATTTATATATCTGATCGTTATATTATGAAGAAGTGATATATTACGCCTATAGATTGCAAACACAAACACTTTAAGCACTTCAAATACCATCTGAAGCATATGAGATTACGGAATGTGGGAAATATATAATATTATGCACAAAATGAATGCATTTGTTACTGATTATACGAAACCAGTCGTCAATGCATCCACATACAGGGAATGCTACCATGAGGCTTTTCAATCATCATCAAAATTGTGGTGATTCAAAAATCAGTACTTACAGTTGCTCTAGGACCCTGCACTGGCTCCTCAGGCATGACCCTTGTCCAATCTATTCCCATACGAAAGACTTTCACACCTGTATCTTTCGCCAATCTTAGTTCTGTATCGGGATCAGACCAAAATCTTAATCTCTCCTCCCTGAAAATAATTTACAGACCATTCACTGGTTCCTATGATCAAACATAGAAGTTATGTGGCACACACACATATCATGACAAAAATTCACAGTGAAAAATAGCAATCTTGATTATTATCAAGTAGAGCAGCTTTTCGAGTAAAAATTCTCAAGTATATATAACACATATTTTTCTGTGCAATCAGAGCTTATTGCTTAGAAAATCATGCAAGAAATGTGTGCATACGGATGTGGAACATTATGCCAGGAGGCAACAGCATGATGGCATGCTTCACTTGGCACTGGTTCTTCTACTTCTATGTATTTCTCAATTCCTCGTATTTGTGCTTCCATAGCTATCTTAAGTGACTTCTTTCTCTTGATGGTCTTACTTGCTTCCTTTCCAGGCGGTAAAGCTTGCTGAGAGCCACCATCCCCTGCAGCTGAAGCCATAATTGCATCCACTGGCCTGGAGCCTTCCTGTGATTCTGGTTGATCACAGGGCCTTTCTTCCGCAAACTGAAGCCAAGCATCATCAAGCCTGTCTTCAACATGAGCCGGTGCTGTTGCTAATCCAAAAAAGAACCCTTTCTCTTCCTCTACATAAAATCACATAATATTGCTCCAGCATCATATTTGATGTAAATGAAACTCATGGCCAAAGAAAAGTAAATAATAAACCAGGAAAATATGCTAGAACTTTAAGCTGCACAAGTTCTTTTATGAAGATGTTAACCCCCTGCAATGAGCTGCAAAGCATTTCATTTAACTTAATCAACATTGATATTACTGTTTCCTTCTTTAAATGTTTGCCAAAATTATAGTTATATGAACAAACAATATGGAGAAATTGAGAAAGAAACATCTGTACAGTGCAGAATAGGTTCAGATACAGATATCTCAGTCTGATTGGGGCAATTCAACCCCCCATTCAAGAGGCTATTGCAAGTAAAAATCTCATACTGGTTACAAATTATCTGTCAAAGATTCTTGGAAGAATTAAATAGAACCAAAATTCATAAAGATGTGCTAATATAATCATTTTTATTTTATTTTATTTAATCCTGCCAATGGACACAATGAGCCATCACACCACATATCCAAGAAACCCAAACTTTCCGCAAACTTCTGCTGACATGAAAGAAATAAATGATAAGAAAACCAAACTTTCCGCAACCAAGCTTCTGGGTACTACACCGATTAAACAGGAAATGATAAGAGATAAATGGGTTAAGGTCACCGATTACCAGAGGTGGGATTGACGTTGAAAATGGCAAGAACATCGGATGACTCGTCGATGGGAGAGCGAAAAGGCTTCAGGTTCTTCTTGCGGAAACGGGAGAAGGAGAAGGCGTTGGCGGCGACGGTAACGGAGACTAGTATTCCGGCGAGTTTCGTCGCTGTTACGAAGAGCGTGACCAGCGTCATTTGTGTAAATATCCGAGCCCTGAACTGAATAGTAGAAGTCCGTAGATTGATAATGGTAGTATAATATTTTAGAGACCCACATTGGTGCACGTGTCCGACAGTTGAAGTTAGAACACACAAAAATAAATAATGCTTTTTTTGTTATTTCCTTCTTTGGTGTCAAACGTAGGCTAATTTACCCATAACGTTTTTAACTTTTTAAGCATTAATAAATTATGTGTTCAATCTTTATTTTTCTTTAACTGGGGACTCAATCGTTTAAAAAATTTCTGTTAAAGTCACTGGCAAAGGAAATTGTCAATTACCTCCTTTAAGTTGGGGACATTTTTGGTAAAAGACAAAAACAAATATTTTAATTTAAAAAAAAAATGGGGGAAGGCTAACTTCCTCCTTCTAGTTGCCGAAAATGGTGGGCTACCATTTCCAACAATCTTTTTTTGTTGGGGACAGAGGTGAGTCTCTCCCTACGCTACACAGGGGAATGGGAGACTCCCTCTTTTTCTTTTGTTTTTTTAAATTAAAATATTTATTTTTTGTCTTTTACCATAAATTCCACCAACTTAATGGAGAAAATTAACGATTTCCGTTACTAGAGACTTAAACTGAGATTTTTTAAAAAGTTGAGGACCCAGTCAAAAAAAAATAAAGGTTAGAGACATTATTTATTAATATTTGAAAGGTTGAGGGACGTTAGATGTAAATTACTCAATAACTTAATGATTTCCACTCATCTCTTAATATAGTGATGGGTTTCCAGTCTAAATAAATAGTATCACTGATAAAAAATTGTTTTCTTTGTGGCACAATTCTAAATCAAGAAATTTGCACAAATGATCCCTCACATTTTCCTTCCATTCTTTGAAAAAAAAATTCCAGTACTCCAGGAGTACTAAGTGACCAATTAGGGACTCACATGTAATATTTAGGGCTCAAATTAAATAACAAATTGAGCTCTTTAAATTCACATACAAACATCTGATTGATTAGAACTCCGAGTTTAATACTCCATGAAATACTGGACTTTTTTCCCATTTTTTGTTGGCCCTCAACCTTTATTTTGAACCTTAAAAAAAATTCTTGGGGTCAAAAGTAAGATGCCAAATTGTACTTGAAAACCTGCAAGGCACGTGCCCCATCCCGAATGAGGCCTCCAACCCATCAAATCAAGAGATGGGTTGGGGCGGTGACGAGAACCCTTCATATTTAATCCCAAGGTTGTACAACTTTTACCTAGTGCACAACTTGTTAAATTTCTTACATATAAATTTAACAAATTAAAAAAAAAAAATCCCAAAAGGGGCAAGTAACAGGGAATTTTTTTCCTCTCTGCCATGATTCAAACGGGGTGTGGGTCCCCCCCGCCCCGCAGCTTCTTGCCGTTCCTAATCAAAAGTTTTTGTGATGACCTCTTCTTTTATTCAATTTTTTTTTCAACTTTGTTTTATACTTTCTTGTATACAATTAAGAGAATTTTATGGTGGGATATTAATATCAATTCGAACCTAAAACTTTGTCCTGGTAAATGATGCTCTCCACCACTTAGGTTATTTAGTCTTTGTTTTCTTAGGTTATATAGTCTTTGTTTTAGACTTTCATTTTGTCTTTTTTAGCATGCCGTGATTATTTATCTGTGCTTTACCTACCTAGGAATACATATTGGTTTACATGCAGTCTGTCTAATTTAAAAATAATATTTTATTTTTAGATGATATTTAAATTGGTTTGTAATAATTAGTAAAATATTGCTATTGATATAAATATATAAAAATTTCTAACACTTTCCTGGTGTGGACATACACAATCACATATGATATATTGTTGTCATAACGACGCCTATATAGGTGTTAAAAAATTATTGTACAAATATAATTATCTTTATAGGTAACGTGGGAGAAATAAGATAATAGTGATTTAATAAGTTTGTGTTTGAAATAATGCGGAGGTAAAGTGTTGATTTTTACCGAGTCAGATTGGGTTCTCAGTTCCATGTAAGAGCCCCGATTAGGCTCCAATGAAAAACTTGAGGGGAGGTTAGTGCAAAATGCAAAGGATCCTAATGGCTAATTTAAATAAATCTGTGAAAAAATGACCATTTAGGCACAAGAAGCAAAGACTAAATACTAGTTGCACAGAAATTAATAGATAATGACCAATAGTGTACATAAAATAAATGTTAAAGAGACCATTTATGCCAATTTCCTATTCTAGAACACAAGTTTTCTAGGCAACTCGCTGTTGGGAAAAAATAAATTAGCACAAAAGTGGGAGAAATACCAGATGGTCACATTGCTTGTGTGGTGCAAACTGCAACAGACTTGAGAGCTAGCTATTGAAAACTTGAGTAAGAAGAAATAAAGAACGATTCGACGTTCTCCTTATGGCGCAAAAGTCTTATTTGAAAGTCTTCTGTTAAAGAAATTAGTAGGAAGATGGCCGATGGGAAGGATGTAGGACCATCGCATCGTTCACTTAATACTACTGTTTCACTTAATTGAATGGTGATGGTTGGGTCCGGCCCAAATTTGTGCAGCACTTGGCCCAAATCGGCAAACAATGGGTTCATATCAATCTAATCAAAGGCCCTCCAAATTAGTCTGAGTTAGGTCAAGTGAAATGTACTAAAATGACACTAAAATTTGGAACACAGTAATAAAAATGTAGCACTTTATTTTTAACAATACTCTCCCTCCCTCCTTATTATATAAACCACCATCCATCTTTTGCTCATCGTAGCAACTGTATATTTATTTGTAAGAAAGAAAGCGAATGCGGTGGCACATGAATTAGCTAGGAGGTCTCTGTCATACTTAAATCTTTATACTTTAACTCCACTTTGGATACAATCTCTCTTACTCAATGATGATGAATCAAGCTTGTTGAGCATTAATGAAAGTCAAGATGTTTCCTTCGGTTAAGTATATTTCATTAAGTTAGTCGTTGGGATTGAGTAGAGTATATTTTATGAAGTTAGTCTTCAGTTCTTCTCTATAGCAAGTTCAATTTTCACACGCATGGATAAATGAAAAATAACCACATCCCTCCCCGATCGACTTTTACACATTAGTCGGTTGATATAATAATAACAAACTGAGATTGTATCTCTCGTTCTCCTTATGATGGACCGAGCTATGTTGACATTGAACAACAGCTGCTAAAGGTTCTCCGTCAACTAATAGCCATCACCATGTGTTAGATCCATTAACCAACTATCCAAAAATCTTCTAACACCCAACATGGGTTCCATTATGCCACCCAATGATTAGGGAATCATTAATCCTTAATCGTTAGACAATTACCCAATTAGTACCAGAAATCGCCCTTAAAACCATAAGACATGAGAAGCCAATGTTTAGAGATCGATTCTTAGGGAGTACGATTCTCTTACAAATGGTAATTTGCAGCAAAGGTCCCTAATATTTGTATTCATTTGTTCTTTTATTCCTAACCTTTAGATCTAGACCAGGAGGCCTCCAACCTCTCGAAAATTGACACCTTGTTCCTCTGAATACATAAATTTTTCATCAAATCATTAGGCTTTGTTAAATTGGATGCTACTATAATTGAAAGTAAATTTCAAATTTACCCTTTAACCAAACCATGTGGGGACAACTCTAAAAGCTAGGCCCTAGAGCGGACAAAATGGTCGTGTTGGATCTCATTAAAAAAAAAAAAAAAAAAAAAAAAAGACAAGTAAATCAAGGTGCTATAACAAAACCCATGTAGACACTGATTTGGGCGTGGAGGCTTGTAGGGTGGTAAATGAATACAAAGAAAACGACAGCGCATTAGAGGTTGAGGGGTTAATGAATGAATAAAATGAATGAAAAACGGGGATGGATGGATAGAATAATGCTTTTCAGTGAAGGGAAGGGAAAGGAGAAGAAATGAAGAATATGATGCAATGATTACTAATTCAGGGAATTCTGAAGCTGAAAGCAACTGTACAATGAGTGAGAGTCAAACACATTGATATCTCCCTTTCGAATTAATTCTTGGATCCAAAAACTGATGCCTTTCTGCTCCTCTCATATATTAGTCCCCCCCACCCATTTAATTCAACTTTTGTCCCCATCTACAGTATCTTTTCATGTGACTTTCCCATGTGAATCCCTTTTTTTCCCCATCTTCATTCATCTTGTCCTCATGCATATATACATATATTTCATTATTTCTTCACCTTCCAACTCCTCCTAATTATTCTTCAAAATATTAGTATGTTTCCCTACTTCGTTTTAATTAATTAGTGTCGACTTGAGGCTACACTAGATACAGGGCTACACGACGCTCTTCCGATCATCAAGTTTTGCATATCGCTTGCCTAATTTGGTGGGAAGGTCGATCAACAATACAGTTACTCGTGTAACACTTTTCCCACACGCCCATTAATCCCACAAAGAAAAGAATGGTTCAGTTCAATTTTTATTTTAACCTAATTCGAGTGGTTGCTAGAGCTACCTTAAGTTCAATTATTTATTATTAGGGGCCATGATTTTCATATACTGAAGAAGGCTTTTTCAACTACGGGCTTGCTTTTGAAGGTTACTCTACCAACCGATGTCCAAATATTTAATTGCCAATGACAAGAAGTTTTGATGTTTTATCGTCAAGATTATTACCTATATATAAAGTCTCGTGTGTCTAATATCATTGAACAATTGATGAAGTTGATGTAGTTTTGAGATTTTTTGAATTTTGAAACATGATGGATTGAGTTGGCCAAGTGTCTAGCTGTTAATTTGTTGGAAACTATGTTTATAATAGTCATGGGAAAATGCAAAATGACCTCGATACCACATTTTAACAGAGCAATTGTACGAGGACCACCAAACATTTCTCCAACATTTGGCCCTTTTCTTGCAGGAATCTTGCCATTTTCTCCCTTAAAATTTTCTAATCCTAAATTCCTAATGGGAATTGGGAGGGACCTATATATATATATATTTCTAAATTACATGTTTGGCTTAGCTTCAAACTTAAAAATGAAGTCAAATTCGAGTTCTCAAGGTGGGGTTTTTATGCCCTATTTACTCTTAATATTGTCCAAAAAATTGGCATCTGAAAATACAAAATAATAACAATAATAGTATAGTACAACACGTTCTATGGTCTTTTTTGAAATAATTTTTTCTTTCATCTTTTCAAAAGCACTTATTGAAAAAACTCTCTGAAGGCTCCTCTAAATGGAGTACTTTCTAGATATTTTAGTAACCCAAAATAACATAGAAAGCAATCTTTGAGTCTCAAAACTCCATTTGGCTTTTGAACAACCATCTCAAGCAGACACCAAGATATGCTTCTTTAATTTCATTTTCTTTTTTCCTCTCTCATAAACGACTTATTTTGATTGCTTTATCTATGCATGTTCTACTTCCTTCGGGCTAACTCGGTTAAGAAAAAACTACTCTCTTTACCAAATACTACTAGATATGCGTTGGTTACATGATTTGCAAGTACTCAATAGACAACAAACCCGATGAAAACATTTTCTTTAAAGTTCCATTCCAAAGGGCCAATAATAATGCCAATATACTAAAATCTTTTATTTTGATTATTATTACTCTATTCATCCCACAAAGATAGTTCAGTAGTTATTTTCATATAAATTAAGAACCGATAGTTTATATAGTTGAAACATTAAATTTTACCTTATTTTTCTAAATATACTCTTATGTCTCATTAATTGTTTGAAATACTTTTAATACATATGTAATTGAATAACAATAATTATTTAGAAGCACATATGGAAATGAAAAATTAAATTCATGCTCAAAATAGTAAGTGGAATCTTTTTGAGATAGTAAAAAATAAAATAGTAAATTATCTTTTTAATATGGTGGGAGTATATTATTACGCAGTCTCTTTTAATTAATTTCAATTCATTCTGCACCTTTAATAATAACATAAATCAAGTACTAGTACCAGAGGATGTATTAATTAATGATGATTCAAAAATGGCATTGAATTCTCTGAAATGAATTCTCTGAAACATTAATGTATGGTAGTAAGAAAAACAAAAAAGACTACTGTGCATTTGGGGTGTCCCAACTCTCAGTGGGGACAAAAGGACTGCATGGTATAAGTGATAGAGTAATTGAGAGGCATAAATAAGTGAAAGGGACATGGAAATTCAATAGGATAAATGAGGCATGTTGGTTTGGCAACATAAATACTACCTCTGTCCCAAAAAGATAGTCCATCTTTCCTTTTTCCTCTGTCTCAAAATATAGTCCAGTTACTATCTTAGGCATGTATTTTACCTATAGAGTTCCTAATATACCTCTACTTAATATACCTTGGTAATATAGTTTATCACTTGAGGAATACAAAAGGTTGACTTTGGGAATAATGTTTTTCTTTGTTAATACAGCCCATAAACCTTCTTCCACCTCCATCCATTAAGTTTCTTATATATTTATTGATTGGTTATTGACATTAACAAAAGGTATAATAGGAAAAATATAGGTAAACTTTAATATTTTAACTATTTTAATTAATATTTCTTAATATGTGTGTATGGTTAAAATAGACCATCCTTTTAGGACGGAGGTAGTAATAAAAATTTAATATATATATATATATATTTAAATTAGGGTTACAACTTACAAGTAATAATCAAAATTAAGTAGTGATTATCTTTACAGTCTCAAGAGACATACGAGACTAGATAAGTCAAGACGTGTTATCTTCACCAAGAAGAAATAAAGGACTGCGGTAAATGGTTCATTAATGAATTATTATATGTAGCTCGCATGCCCACAAGGTGCCATTTCCGACACCCTAACTCCCAAAAATTTTTATATTTGCAATGAAATAAATTTATTAAGTAGAAAACAAGAAAAATTAATTAAATAAGTTCAATCCTTGAGGAAATTACGGTTGCCAAGACCTAGATGTTATATATATTCTTGTCTATGTTTCTTTCCCCAAGTTCACTTTTATTGATTATTATTATGGCTAATTATATAGAGATCACACATTTTACTAATCACACTATATTTTTATTAATGTGAACACCCCAATCTTTGTTTCTTATATTATTTAAGTCCCTAAAAGATTGTGCTACATTTTTTTGTCGAAGTTTTATTTAACTATCCTCTTATGTTCTTCATGATCAATACATTTAAAAAATTTTGATTTGTATACCTTAAAATCATATGAAAATGTGTAGTTGTCTATAATTAGATATTACATTATTGTCTATTTAAAAATGTTAAGCAATTCCCATAATGAAATTTTTAGAATCAAGATATCATTCAATACAAAATTTCATGAAAATAAGATATTAAAAATAAAAATATGACAAAAATAAGTTAATAATTCAAGTGTAAAGAATTAAAAACATAACGGATTATGAGTATAATTAAAATGTGGTGTGATTGGTAAAAGATGTTGTGTCAATATAACCACTCTATTAATATTACCCCTTTCTGTCTCATAAAAATAGGCATAGTTTTTATTTTTATTTGTCTCAAATTATATTTCATTTATATAAACGAGGGTGAAGTTAATAATTTCTTTTCTAAATACGCCCTTAGTCCATTTAATAACCATGTTGATTAAATACAAGAGTGATTCAATATTAAATAAGGGCATATTAAGGAAATAATTGTAAATTTTGCATTTCCAACAACATTAATTTACATTTCTTAATCTACGCGAAAAAATGATATGTGCCTATTTTTATAGGACTGGAGAAGTATTATTATTATTATTATTATTATTATTATTATTATTATTATTATTATTATTATTATTATTATTATTATTATTATTATTATTATTATTATTATTGTCTTCCTCGTCAGAATTCATGCGAATCATTTCTCTATAAGCAAATTCTAGTGTTCTTGGCTTTTCAATTGGATACTACCTCCATCCAAATTATTTGATCTCATTTTCCTTTTTAAGATATCCCAAATATATGGTCTCATTTTTACATTAAAAAGTCTAATTTACATTATTTTATAAATCTATTCCTATTTAATACTTTAATTATAACTATCAATTTTGAATACTACTAATTAAATAAGAACAAATTAGGAACACGGATAACAAAATATGCCTTTCTAATACATTTCTTAATTTCTTATTAAAAAGTAAATAGGACCAAATAATCGAGATGGAGGGAGTATTTCACTTATAAGCAAATTCTCTCATAGCTGACATATTGCGAATTTAAGAATTCAAGTGTAGATTAGTTCTAGTAAATAGTTAAAGAGCACAAGATTATCTTGATTTTACAATGAGAATTACAGTGAATATTGTGAAATAGAATGTTATATATAATGAGAGAGAGAAAAACAAAAAATAAAAACAAGAGGTACGTTGCATTTTAAATTAACAGAGTGTTTGACAACTAATTGGATTATAATTTAGATTATAATTTGCGACGTGACATTATTTTATTGGTTGTTTTGTGTAAAAAGTCAACAATTGCGGCTTGACTTTTACTTTTTGACTTTTTGAAAAAAGTGAAACCAATGAAATAATGTCGTGTGGCAGATTAGATTATAATTTGAATGAGTTGCCAAACACATTGTAAGGTCCGAATGCTTTATTTTTTGTGGGCAATGGGTATAACTCGTTAGAATGACTAGATTTTTTTTTTTTTGAAAGGGCTAGATTTTATTTCTTGGCTCCCAATTTAAATAAATCAAATTCATAAACAACTTATTAATTTTTGCCCACCTGGGAATTTAAGTCTTAAATCTAATCATGGCACCGAAGACTCTATAAAAAAAAAAAAAAACTAAGCTTTTGACTAATCATTATGATGAGAATATTTGTTATATTCTTTAACAACATGAATATCTATAATAATCATGCTTTATGCTAATCGTCTAAACGAGTAATTAGAATCAAGAATACACAAAAATAATCATGATTAGGAGCTCGTAATATTGTCTACCTACCCCGTAAATTATTAGAATCCAAGAAAATGTCCAACTCGTACAACTTTTTAGATTTCTCCGCCACCTTGTTAAACTAATTATGTCTTATTACCTCATAATTAATTAAGCATTTTCTCAAGTAAATGACACCTCATTTATCATTTATCAACTAGTAATTTTTGTGAACTAAGCACGTGTGCATGCACTAGAGATCTCAGCCAAAAACATTCCATTTGAAGCTAAAATATTCCAAAATCTTCTCGACTTAGTTAATCACGAAGTCAAGCTAAGCTAAAGAATCGTACACTAACACTAACATGTAGAAATTCTTTAGAGTCTCAATATATCAACATAATTTAATTGTTTAATGTCAAATAAAAAATATCAGCTCATCCTCGTACCAATTGCTAACGAGTTCGGGCCCACTTCCACCAACAGGGGATATTAGAATTTTTTTCTTTTAAGCACGCATAACAAGCGGGGTTTGAATTTGATCCTTTATAGAGCTCAACAGTAGTTCTAAATCATTTTCGGTTATTACAAGTACACAACGCAATTTTCCTTTTTAACGGGGGATGGCTGGGCAGCACAATCAAGCTCAGCGGGCGGGTCGGTCAGCCAACGCTGACGTCACACGAGCGAATGAATTTTTGCAGGTCTTTCTGGGCCTGGGACCAGTTTCTGGCGGGCCCATCCAGGATAGCCCGCTGAATGTCCATAAAAAGCCCACGTTTCCCTCCTACTTTCTTCATTCCATTCATTGCTCTCTCTCTCTCTCAAATTTTCCCTTTGGTAGAGAGAAAAAAGATTGCAAAGCAGGAAAGCAAGATTGAAATTTTGTCAAATATAAGGTATCCTTTTTATATGTTTCGTCGTGTTTAAAAATAACTTCTTTGAAATGCTTTGATAGCCATGTATAATAAAAACATACTCGAACGAAGCCACTAAAAGTCACTTTTATGCAATTGCAACATGTTCAAGTTTCCTCTATCTGACTCACGAAAACATCTTCATTTGCAGGCTTGACATATGGTGAAACCATTCATACTAATGGATGCATCAAGGGTTCGAGAAACCGGAAATCTTGATCAAAAAGATGAAGAAAATTCAGCCAATGTGACGGCGAAAATTGGCCTTCAATTGGTTGCATGTTCATCTTAGTATGGTGCTATCCTACTTGAGCTTTTTCACTTCTCCGACCCGAACCCTTCATTTCTTTTTCTTTTTTGACTTGTTGTCTTTTGTTTTTTTCCGATGTTTTGAGTTCTTGACCTTGTAAGACCTTTTCTTGACCTTGTAAGACCCCTCCTATTGTGTTCTACTTTCCCTTTTTCTTGTGTTCCAAATCTTACACCGGAATTTTCTGGTGTTGGATTAGTTCATTTCCCTTCTCTGTTCCCACCCAACTCATGTTCTCCTTCCTTGTCTATCCCTCCTGAGCTACTCGAATTAGACATAATAATACGGGCATCTCTCGTCCTAGGCCTATTGAAGAAGATCAAGAAACTATTTCAAGATCATATAATTAGCACTGCTGATCTGAAACTCAATTTCTTATTGATGTAAAGATGTACCCAAAAAGTCGCTACTTGGTTACTAATTTATATATTTATAATTTGATAGATTCTGCTTTAATATGCATATATACATCCGCGAATTTGACCTGTATTTGTTAAGCAGACATTCTTGTAGATTTCTTAAAGGAGTATATTTATTCTCGTGACTGATTTCTTGTACAAAGGACACCCCCCCCCCCCCCCCAAAA
>CAVNYN010242544.1:0-14744 GCA_963692815.1 Nyctanthes arbor-tristis | reverse complement strand
CCAAAAGAGGCCATTTTTTTGAAAAGCTTATTACATTTACAGAGAGCCTGTTTTGTTGTCTGTAAATTAGTGAAATCAGTAGTCGTCAGTGTGCGTGTGTTTTGTGGGGGTGAAAAGTGCTTTGTTTTCAAGAAATGAAGAAATAAAATAAACACTCCTTCCTTTTTCCTTTTTCTTTTTCTTCTTCTTCTTTTTTTTTTTTTTTTTTTTTTCTCCCCGTGAAACCCGAGCTAGTGGTACATGTAGCATTTTTCTTTTCTGGAAGAGTGTTTACCGTATACAAAATGTAACGACTCAGGGATCGGGTCAGACAACATGAAAATCGTAAAGATAGTTTGACTCGGAGGTTAGTCTATGGTGACAATTTTAGTAGTACACAAGAGGGGTTGTCTGAGGACTGAATGAAACGTCTTATTTTAATAGGGCCTTTTTTATCTTCTTTCGTCAGCTTCAACTCTGAGCATTTTCTGAGGATGCAGATTTTTTAGGGTTTGAGATTTGGGTCTTCATTAAACAGTATTTGCAACAAGACAACAATGTTAATAGTCTTTAAACAGAGGAGTTTCAGAATTTAATGTGTCTTCTTACATGGCTCTGTTTTGTTACTTTCATGGTGCATTTTTTGCTTTTCAATGTCAATGAGTATTCATAGGTAGATCAGTAGATGGTGCATTTAAGAATTGACCAAAACAATTTTGGGCACGTTGTTTGTCTGGCACTTGCCCACCACATTATCTCGGAGCTTAATATTTGATACCAACTCATTACGTTTAAGAAGTTTGAGAGTATTAATTAATGCATAATAATAGTATAATTTTAGAATAAATTCCCCTTAAGTTTCCTTCTTCCAACCCTTTTAATTTAATACCAAAACGTAAGGTAAATAAATTGGAAATTTGGAATTGACAGCCACCATTTGATTTAAACTTTCTAGGTAGTTATCTATGTTTTCAAATGGCAAGTCAAGTCTTACATAAAATGATGGTGTCCACAAGTGGGCGCTAGGAAAAAGGGATTTTCTTTTTCTTTTTCTTTTTTTCTTTTTTTGTTTAGATAATTTTTGAACAAGTTAACAAGAAAAACAAGTCTGCGATGCTTGAAATAATTGGCACTTCGTCTAAAATCTTGGTTTGGTTATTATCACAAGTCTCATGCAGTAGTAACATAGTATACTGGAAAAACATAGTATACTGAAAACATAAACCAATTGAAAATAACTATGATTTTATATCCTAGATAGGTATGTGGCAGGCAATGGGTCCAAATTTGGCAGGGCAATTTTCAACTTTGTGGTAACATAGTAACATGGGCAATTCATTAGACTTTTTAACTACAAATCATTCCCCCAAAGACGCTCTAAAAAAGTGAGGCATCCCATCAAACTTTTCATCACAAAGGACCCCTCAATAATACCTTGATGAATAATTTTCACTGTACCTAAAGTTTGAAGAAATTCTCAATTTTGACTTTACCGTCCTCCATCCCTATGCCCCTCTTTTGACATTGTATCCATGTTACCATTAGTCAGTAATAAAACGGCATATTCTCCTTTTCATTTGACACTAAAAAGGAAGTTAACTAATCACAGTTGGTAATCTAACCTCGGGTATTGACATCGGGTAAGAGGATGCTGTCGTAGGAGATGAGTGACTAGTCGAGGTCTCGTGTGTGCTCTTAACTTTCTAAGGAAAAACTACTACAAGAGAAAAGTACGTTGGTTATTCTATTTCATAAATAAGGACTTGTATAAAACCTCATTTGATGGTTCCACTTAGCCCATGTGGTCTAACAGGATAGGCGGACCTTATTTGGAGATGGGCCCGAAAGAGTCTGAAACTAGGGCATGGACCTTATATTGACAAATATAAAGCCTTCTTGCCGTGAAAAAAGTAAAGTGTTTGGCAAGGGTGTAGATTATTTATTTGATAATAATCTATTACATGAAATTATTTTATTATTTTTTCGTAAAAAGTAAATAATTACCTCTTGAATTTTACTTTTTGACTTTTTAAAAAAAAGTGAAATAAATAAAATGATACTGTATGATAGATTATAATCAAAATATATTATAATGGGTTTCCATTTTTGCTTCTTTACTTTGTGATTACTAATTTCACTGCTATGAAAACATGTCCTATTTTTAAAACATTTAAAATTAAGTTTTATATATCATATACATTCTTTTGCGAACCTCGGAGTCTGATGTTTTACAATTTGGTAGCTATGGTTAACTAGCTTGAGTTTTACAATCTCTTTGTTCTTGATCATGTCAAAAAATGATCTAACATCATATGATATCATATTATGGTATCATATTACTATGTGGCTTGTCCTGACACACACCACAAGATTATGATTTTTCTTGTGAAGTGCTCTAATGTATGTCACATGGTCATACGACACTATATGATAACATATTATATAGTGATAGATCGAGACTCATGTTAGCGTTTTGTTGGTGGATTAAAAATAAAAGTGCGTTTGATGCGAAATGATAGAAAGGAAAATATTTTTCAATTTTCATATAAAACATTTTATCTAGTGGAGGTGAGAATGATTTTTAAGAAAAATGGAAGAAACTATACTTAATAAGATTGCACCATAAAATTTAAATTCTATTTCTACTTGTAAATCAAACATGCAAAAGTTGAAATTTAGATGAAAAATTAACATTTTCCATAGAAAATATACGCAATCAAACATACCCTAACTATTTCACAGGATGCAACATGATGGCAACCAGTGAACTTTTGTACATATATCAAAGTATAGAAATCGTCATATGTTCAGTTTGTACAAACTAGTTATAAAAATTGTGGTAATTATAGGCGTGCATAAAATTTGGTCAAATTGCTAAAACTCATATAGTCTGATATATGGCATCCTGCTAAGTTTCCATACTCTTGAGTAAGGGTACCATTCCCCATCTTCTAGACTCCCTTATATAGTATATCATTAAAAAAAATGTCAAATTAATCACATCCATATTATTGGGGAAATTCGTGATTTGTATGATAATTGTATAACATAAAATTTACTCAAATAAAATAATGCATCTCAATAAATTAAGCAATAGAAAAGTAGAAGAAAAGTGATAAGTGACTGGCCTAAGAGAGTCTTGTCGAGGATATTGTCTTAAAATGTGTGGGCCTCAACTCATGCAGGTACTATCGGCGTGACATGGCTTCAAGATAAAACCCCTAACTCTCAGCCAAAACTCTGTCCATAAGCACAATCATAGAGAGTGAAAGAACGAACATCACTCGTATTGCCAAAACAGCATCAAGTAAATGTAAGATATATGAAAGATCTTTTATAATTTTTTGTGTGCCACTTAAGGATGACAGTATTAACTTGAAAACCCGAAACCCAGGGACCCGCCCAAACGGGGAGGCGAATCGTTTCCAAAAGGGATGGATATGGGGCACAAACTGGTGCTCGATTCAACTGCGGGGCAGGGACTGGTTTTGGGTGCCCTAACCCGACCCTCCTAGACCGGAAGCCCGAAGTTTTTTTGTTATTTAATTGAAAAAAAAGAAAATTCAACTTATACATAAGAATCAATATTCAATCCCGCAACCTTTCCCACCGCGTCCCGAAGCCTTCATACCAATATGTTATTTATTAATATATCTACACTATAATTCTAATAACTTAAAATTAGTAGCTGAAAAAAAAAAACCACGGATCTCAATTCTCAATCCATTGTTCAGATATCAATGCCATCCCTATCGCTCAGAAACAGAACCGGGACCCCAAACCCTAATCGCTCTCGCCTCTACGCCGCCTGCCGTAGTTGGAGTCCCGCCGGCCACGGCTTCTTTCCCTCGCCGCCGCTGACGACTGGTAATGTTTGTAAACTTGTAATTTTTCTTTTAATCTTGATGTCATTGCCTTTATCCTTTATGCATATGGTCTGTTTTAGCATTGTGAATTAGGCCTTTTGTTTATGGGATATAATCTTTTCCGCTTTTGCTTTTGATTTGACAAAGAAATTGGTGAGTTTTTTGGACCGAATGAAGGAAATGAAAACAGATTTGCATGAATGAACGAACTTCTTTTTAAGGAAATAGACGGGTTCTTTCTCAAGAAATTTGCTAAGAAAATGGGACCAAAGTCATTGTTCACCACACTAAGGCATTGATCTTCATTTGCACCAGGTTTTTGTTTATTGTAATAATTCCCGTGCTTTACAATTATTATTAATTTGATGAACTGCTTTTCTTTCCTCCCCAATCATTGTTTTTTTTTTCAATTTAAAAAAAAAAAAAATTTGGGGCGGGAACGGGGATTTTTCCCATCCCGACCGACCCGTCCCCGCCCCAAACCCAACCTGATTCAAACAGGGATCGGGGCTAGGAAAACTCAAAGAATGCGGGGTGCGGGGAGGCCAAACTCGACTCCGACTGGCCCGTTGCCATCCCTAGTGCCACTATGAAATGAGAATAAGCTCTCTTTTATAGTGGCCAAGTTATAACCCCCACATGAATAACATAAATGAACAATTAATTCATGTATAACAGGGTTACAACTAAGGTTGTTAAAATCGCAATTCAAATCGTGAAATCATACGATTTCATGACCCAAAGTACAAAATCGATCCAAATCGCAACAAACATCGCATATCCATGAAATTGTAAATGAATCGTATAGAATCGGATAAAAATCATTATTCTATTCGATTTATCCGATTCTATTGAATACCTTCATTTTCATACTTTTCCTCAGCTTTTTGTGGCATCCAGTGTCTAGATGATTGTTGAGATGTCGATTTCGAATGGTTTAGCTATTGTTAATTGTGCAGGTGACATTTAAGGTTATAGCAGATTTGTTTTTGGATGAAGATGAAGCCGCTGACAGCAACAACCTTTTCTTGGGTGAAGATGAAGATAAAGCTGCAAGTGCCGACGGATTTAGGGTCATAGTTTTGCATATTGGCCTAATTATTCGTATTTGGGCGGGACTTTTATCTTCTAATCTCCAACAGAAATTTTAATTCATTTATACACTTGAAAAACGAAAACCGGGATGAAAAAGAATTTAATCATAAAAATGAAATTAGATTTTATGATAATAATAATGATAGACCTTTTATTGCATTATTTTTTTATTATATATTTAATTTTGATTGATAATTTTAACTTGAAACTTGAATTATTGTTTTTAATTTTTTGTTACAAATTTTTCAATTTGTTTGTATATTTAAATTGATTTTAGTAAAACTTACGATTTACGATTTCATCCACCGATCCGATTTGTGAAACTCCTTACCGATTCATCTAAAAATACGATTTTAACAATCTTGGTTACAACATAATAAAGCTTGAAACCGAAAAAATAAAAACAAATAAAGCATGAAATTAAAATCAAAGAATGTTTTAAAGTTTCTAAATAAAACATAAGTTACAACATTCCCCCACAAACTTTAAAACATTCAAAATAAAAAGAAGATATATAGTGGGAATACTATACTGTGCAGTAGCGTTGGTTGTTAAAAAAACGACACTTCAAACCCAAGAGATTAACCTAGAAAAATGAGATCATAGAAACAAAAGAAAAGCAGCAAACAACACACAGACGTGGTTGGCCCTTTAGGGGCCCGGAGTTCGGCACCACTGCTAATCTCCATTGAAGCTCCATCGGAGTGGATGTACGCTTCTATTCCACTATAACTAAATCGTTCAAAAGAGTTTACAAATAATCCAATCCACAAAGGAACGAAAACAACTCCTACAAAATTACACCCCAGAAATCCAATTACAACTCTAGTCTACACCTTTCACAACCCCTAACTATGTCTTACAAAGAGATTTCACAAGAGGAACCCTAGAAAGGAAAATACAGTAGAGACAAATGTAAATGAGGCATAAAAAAAAGGTGCTTGCCCTAATCTAATGGAAAAAAACCCTTCTATACACAAGATAGACAACTAAGATCTTTGCACCAAAATCCAATGGCCCAAATTAAGTCACCAAATCATATTTTATAAAGACCAAAAATATTTTACAAATCTCCACCTTTGGTTTTATTTTGAAAAACAAAAGTTATAGTAGTTTAGATGCACACCCTCAGTTTCATCGCTTCTAAAGTTGACACCTACCATACAAAAACATTAATATCAGTTTTACACTTTAAAACCAACTCACGCACCCATAATAAAAAATACACAAAGTAAAATTTAATTTTAGCAGGAAACAATGTTAAGGGCACTCAAACAGTCCCTGAACTTGGCAAAGGGAAGGACTTTCGTCCCCATATCAGCAGGGTTATGTTGAGTAGAAATTTCTTAATTTTTATCATACCCTGCTCGATAGCATCTCTTATAAAATGAAATTTGATGTCAACATGTTTAGTCCTGTCATGAAATACAGGATTTCTACTTAAATGGATAGCACTTTGATTATCCGAGAAAAGAATAACATCATTTTCATTTTTCAAAAAATCAAGTTCATTTAATAAGCCCTTAAGTCAAATTCCTTCCTTAACAGCATCAGTAGCTGTAATATATTCAGCCTCAGTAGATGATAATGCAATACTTTTTTTGCAACTGAGACTTCCAACTAATGCAAGTATTACACAAAATATAAATATAAGCAGAAGTAGACTTCCTCTTATCTAAATTACCAGTATAGTCAGAATCAACAAAGCCCTTTAGAACCATCTCACCTGATTGCTTTCTAAACAGCCAACCCAAATTTTCTGTACATTTTAAGTATTTCAGTAGCCATTTCATGGCTGTCCAATGTAATTCCCCTGGATTAGTCATATATCTACTTAAGACACTGATTGCATAAGCCACATCAGGTCTAGTGCAGACCATTAAGTACATAATTACTGCATTAGCATAGGGCACGTTTTCCATTATGTTCAGCTCATCTTTCAAATTAGGACAATAATCAGCAGACAACTTAAAATGAATTGCCAATGGTAAAAAAAAGGTTTCACATCAAACATAGCAAACTTCTCAAGCACTTTAACAATATATGCAGATTGATTTAAGAAGAGAGAGCAATCAGATCTATCCCTCACAACACTCATACCAAGCATTTTTCTAGCTGGGCCTAGATCTTTCATTTCAAATTCTTGTTTTAACTTCTCTTTTATAATGTTGATATCACACATACTTTTGCTAACAAGTAACATATCGTCAACATATAAAAGCAAATAGGTAGCATTTTCACCACCAACATCATTGAAAAACAACCAAGGATCATATTGACTCTTCTTAAAGTTCAATTTCAGCATATAAGTTTCAAAACGTTTGTATCACTGCCTAGGGGCTTGTTTAAGCCCATACAGTGACTTTTTCTACAAACAAACATGGTTCAACTTATTTTTGACTTCAAAACCTTGTTGTTGACACATGTAAATAGTTTCATCAAGATCATCATACAAAAAAGCAGTTTTCACGTCAAGTTGCTCAAGTTTAAAGTTGAAATAAGTAACAAGGCAAGAAACAATTGAAGAGAAAGTGTATTTGACTATAGGTGCAAAAATCTCATTGTAGTCTATACCTTCCTTTTGGGAAAAACCTTTTGCTACAAACCTTGCCTTGTACCTCATCCCACCAACCTACCCTTCCCCCCTTTTTATTTTAAAAATCCATTTGCAAGCAATAATTTTCTTATCTTTTGGTTTAGGAACTAAAACCTAAGCTGATTTTTATATAAAGAATCCATTTCTTCATGCATAGCAATGAACCATTTATCTTTGTCTTTTGACAGTAGCATTTCATCAAATGTAACAGGTTCAGATTCATCAGTTAGATAAACAGAATTTGAATACACAAAATCAGGATCAGAAAGTCTAACAGAAGGTCTAGGATTCCTCCTAGTTCTGTCCCTAGCAAGCTGATAGTTATAAAGAGGATTTTCAACAGTTTCAGCAGTTTGCGCATTAGTAGGATCATCAATAATATCAACATGATCATTGTGCACATCAATTTCAGGAGAATTATCATTAGAATCATTAAGAATCACATTGAGAATTCCACCTTGAGGTGGCTCCATCTCAGGCTGAGTACCAAGCACAAAATTACTTTGCCCATTTTCAAAATCATCCCAATAAATCACACCATGTCTATACAAAGAATTATCAATATCAGAAACTGCTAGTTTTTATTTAAAATATGTTATTTCAGACTCATTGAATATCACATGCCTACTTACAATGACATTAAAACCCCCCTCTTTGCTAATCCCAAAGTCTAAAACCCTTTGTTCCTTGTTCATAACCAAGAAAAACACACTTTAAGGATCTCGGCTTTAACTTACCATGCTTTTGTTGAGCAAAAGCAGCACAATCAAAAGATTTCAAAAAAGAATAATCAGGTAAGTGCCCGGACCATATTCGATCAGGGGTTTAGGTAAGTGCTCGGACCATATTCGATCAGGGGTTTTATTGTCTATTGAAGTAGAGGGACTCATATTAACAAGAAATGCTGCAGTTTTAACAGCTTCACCCCAAAAGTTTTAGGCATTCCTGCCTCAAATATCATGCATCTAGTTTTGTTTAACAGGGTCTCATTCATTCTCTCAGCTATTCCATTCTGTTGATGTGCGTGTACTACTATTTTATGCCTTAAGATGCCATTTTCTTGACAAACGAAATCAAACTCAGCATTGCAAAATTCCAGACCGTTGTCTGTTCTCAACACTTTTACCTTTCTATTAGTTTGATTTTCACAAAGCATTTTCCAAGATTTAAAATTCTGAAAAGTGTTAGATTTTAATTTGAGTAAAATAACCCAATTTTTCCTTGAAAAATCATCAACAATCACAAGGTAATATTTAAAGCTAGAAAAGGATAGGTCCCCACAAATTAACATGTATATATTCCAAAATATTTCTAGTTTTATGCACTCCTTATTTAAAAGGCAATCGGTGTTGGTTACCAGTGATACACTCCTGACAGAATGGGAGTTTCTCAATTTTATCTTTTCCAAAAGCACCATTTTTTCATAGAATTTGAAGACCTTTTTTAGACATATGTTCTAGTCTATAGTGCCACAATTGAGTCTTATTCAGAGAATGAATGACAGATGCAAAATGAACAACAGGAACATCATGCACAGTGTATAATCCATTCACTTGAGGCACATTAAGTAATTCAAAAGAATCATTAATCATAATCCTACAATGCCTATTCCTAATTCTGATATCAAAATCAAGTTCATCCCACATACTAAGTGAAATCAGATTTTTCTTAAAATAAGGAACATACATGATTTTTTCTAAGGTTACTATTTTCCCATTATCAAATTTAATGGTCATAGTTCCTATGCCTTTTATTTTATATGCATCCTCATTTACCAAATGAACGGAACCACCATCAAGCAATGTTAAATCAGAAAACCAGTCCCGCACGAGACTCATATGAAAAGTGCAGTCAAAATCAAGAATCCATTCATTTATATATTCAAAAAATGTCATAGCATACACATAACCATTTTCATATGCAGGATTATTCTGGACAGTAGCAAGTTTACCCTCATTTTTAAAGTTTTCTTTCATATCTCTTATCTTTTCAAAACACTCTTTAGCAAAATGACCCATTTCACCACAGTAGTAACATTTTTTTTATCCTTTTTACTCTTTTATTTTCCTTTTGAAGAATCTTTACCTTGTCCATTTTCAGAAAAATTCTTATTTTGTTTAGAATTGGAAGAGTTAGAATACTTGTTACCATTTTTAGATAGTTTTTCTTCAACAAACTAAGCATTGGATTTTCCATAATCCTTTTTTTTCATATTTTAACTCAAGCTCTTTGTTTCTCAAAGCAGTAATGATTTCATCCACAGTTACTGACTCTCGACCATACTCAAGAGCATTTTTCAAATTCTTATACTTTTCACCAAGAGAATTTAAAAGAGCAATCACTTGTTGATCTTCTGAAATATTTTCTTCACAATTTGCCAAATCTTGAGTTAATTTTGTAAATCTATCAATATTATCTTCAAGATTCAAATTGTTATCAAATTTGAAAACAAAAAACTGTTTCTGAAAAAAGCATTTGTTTGGTATAGTTCTAGTGAGATATAAGCTTTCAAGTTTTAACCAAATTTGACTAGCAGTAGTAGTTTCACCCACTTTTCTTAAAGCACTGTCAGACAAATGCAAGAAAATGAAACTCCATGCTTGTTCATCCATTTCTTTGAGCCTAAATGCACTAAACTTAGCAGGATATGAAGAATTAAGAGCATAAGCACATTTTTGTTGTAACAACAAAGCACGCATTTTCTGGCGCCAGAGACTAAAATCTCTAGTATCAGTCCATACATCAATATCACATCTAGACATTGACCCCATCACAACGTGCATACAACAAAAATAATCACAAAGATTCAACCAAGTGCAAAACTCAAGATCAAGTAACTAACAGTAACAATAAAGATAAAAGCTAACTAAATCAGAGACAAAACACACAGTATAAAAATCCTTTAACGAAGGATAGCAAAAAGTAACAGTAACTTAATCTAAAAGGCAGTCTCTAATCCCCAGTATTATAAGACTACATTGTCCCCAAGTAATTGAAGCAATCAAATTACCCCAAGACCCAAGAATTACAATGACTTGATTAACACCACTTCCAATATACAGAAATCGAAAGCCTATGGTTCCAGCCCCTCAGCTTCAAGGGTCCTCGCAGGAGACCCAAGACAAAGGCAATGAGGAAACCCTATTTGAACAAGTTTCTTTCAAAATAATCAAACCCGAAAGCAAAAGATGGTTTAGATGTTACCCAGTCAATTCTTGTTCAAGAATAAAGAACTTTCAAACAGCAAGAACAACCATTGATCTTTCCAATTCCTGCCACAATTTGTAGATTAATTTCTAACCAACAGTTAAGAAAACAACACAGTTTTCAAATAGTCTATACAATGCTATAAATGCAATCAAGAATTCAGTCCAAAAATTAAAAGAACAAGCTGTGCTACACTAATTATCAAGAACTGGAGCCGAACAACATTCTCTAAACCAGTGTAGAAAAATAATTTCCAGAAACACAATTGATTCAAAATAGTCCAGAGATATAACTTTTTCTACAATAAAAAACCTAGCAGAGAAATGAGAAACTTAGCTGTTTTGAAGGAGAAAATCAAGCTGGCTAAGATTTTGAGAAAACCATCAAAGTCCAGTGAACCAACAACAGTCTTGGACATTTCCAGCAACTAGAAACGTCCAACGAACCAGCAGCAGTGAACAGAAACAGAGGAACAGTGTAGAAAATTTAGTCTCCAATTCGGACTGAGCAACAGAAGAAAAAGAAGCAGTCGGCTGGTTGAATCCACGAAGAGCAGCAGTGGACTCCAGAATCCCGAGTTGTTTCTTCCAGTGCAGAATTTCGTAAACTCAGCAAGAAGAAGCTGAAGAAACCTTCTGGAAAAACCGAGAGAAATTCCAAAACCAGAGTAAATCACTCAAGAAACGCTGCTGGGACTTTAATCGGTTAGAGATCCCCAAAAGACCCGACCAAGATTCAAGCCCAATTGCCTCTAAGAACCAAAATCATTTGAAGCAGACTCTCCAGAAACAAAGAATCTGAAAACCCCAAAAATTATCACAAAAATTTAAAGCCTAAATGCGTATAAGAAAATGCAGAAATGGAGAATGGACCGAGTGTTGGGAATTAATGTAAATTCCCCGATTACGCCCTGCAGGATCGTTGTTTAAGGAATTTAATGAGACAAGGAAAAAATAAAAGAACGAAGACAAATTTACGGACTATCAAAGCTTTTCACTATATGATTCAAGTCGCTACAACCATATAGAATTTCACTCACCAACCCACAACCCCCAAGTATTACAAGAAAAATACTCAAGCTCTACCGCACCTAAGTTTCTACTCTTTCAACAAACCTCAAAGAGTTACAAGAAAAACTCACAAGATTTAAGCTCGCCAATTTTTCTCTCAAAGACTCAAGTCACTCTTGTACATAAAAGAAGAGGAAAACACATCTATTTATAGGCTTTGTTTACTTGGAAGATAAGACAATTCCTTCTAGGATTTGGACTCCATTTCCTCTAAGAACTCTTCTTTTTTTCCTTTTCCTTTTCCTTTTCAACTTTGGATTATTTTTGGCAATAAACCCAACAATCTCCACCTTGCCAAAATAAGCCAAAATCTTCGTCTTCTCCGGTCTTTTACACAATACTTGAGAAATTACCAGGTAAGCTTTTGACACTTTGACAGTCCTATACTCTACCACATGAGTATAATCACTTAGAATTAACAACAATTTCCAAGCATTTCATCGGCTCAATGTCGAAATAAACTTACTGAAATTTGTGGTGCAACTCTCTTGTTGACTTTCCTGAGAGTTCATCAGCCATCGACATTACTACAACCACACACCCTACATCACTGTCAACCAATGCCCGTGTGTAAATATAACCGCTAGAAGTAAGAAACATCCTTTGCCATGTCACCTAACGACACGCCATGATGATGTACCCACTTACTTCATAGCACATCACTCCCCACAAAGAGAGTTGAGTTTTCCGAATTCTTTGAGCCAGTAGCCGAACCTGCTCTATCTCTTGGACAATCTCTTCTGACGTGACCGGATGCTCTGCAGTTCCAACATATTCCTTTCCTTTTCCCAGAGTTCTTCCTCTTCGGGCTTACTACTAGATTTAATGAGTTTTCAGATGAAATATTACTTCCACCATTCAATCTTCTTTCTTCAGAGATTAATTTACTCGTGACTTCTGCAAAATTCACCATCTCTTTTCCATACATTAAAATAGGCTTGATATACTCAAAAGACGCCGGAAGAGACCAGATGAGCCTTAATGTTTTATCCTCATCTTTAACTTTAACTCTAATGGATTCCAGTTCAGAAACGATGCCATTGAGAAACTGAGATGATCTAAAATTTTCGTACCTTCATCCATTCGCAAAGAATAAAACAGCTCTTTCAGATACAATCGATTTGAGAGGCTCTTTGTCTGATATAATTCTTCAAGTTTCTCCCAAAGTTCCTTTGCTAAAGATATTCCATTCACGTTTGCAAGGACCTTTTTGGCTAGCTGAAGACGTATCATACTTGCTGCTTTTAAATCCAACTCTTTCCAATCTTCATCGCTCATATCGGGTTTGACAGCTCCACCATCATCTTCGATAACAACTGATTTTCCTTTGTTGGAACTCGAGTTTGGCTTTCCCTTCAAAGCCTTGTGCAGTTCAAACTGAATCAAGACATTCTTGACTTGTACTTGCCACAAGCCTAAATTGATTCTACCATCAAATTTCTCCACTTCGTATTTTGCCATATCTTTCATGTACTCCACCTTGAACAAAACATGACGCTCTGATACCACTGTTGGGAATTAAGACAAATTCCTCGATTAAGGCAAAGTTCTCTTGCGTCCAAAACCTAATCTCCTAATATTGGAAATAACAGATGGTAAAAAATGACACCGAAGTTGTTCTGATATCACTGTTATAAAAATGACTTTTCAAGCCCGAGAGATTAACCCAGAAAAATGAGATCGCAGAAACAAAATAAAAGCAGTAAACAACACACAGACGTAGTTGCCTTTTTAGGGACCTGGAGTTCGGCACCATTACCTAATCTCCGTTGAAGCTCCACCGGAGTGGATGTACGCTTCTACTCCACTATAACCAAATCATTCGAAAGAGTTTACAAACAATCTGATCCACAAAGGAGCGAAAACAACTCCTACAAAATTACACCCCAGAAATCCAATTACAACTCTAATCTACACCTTTCACAATCCCTAACTATGTCTCACAAAGAGATTTCACAAGAGGGACCCTAGAAAGGAAAATACAGTAGAGACAAATGTAAAAGAGGCGAAAAAAGAAGCCGTTTGTCTTAATCTGATGGGAAAAAGAAAACCCTTTTTATATACAAGACGGACGGCTGAGATCTTTGTACCAAAATCCAAGGGCCCAAATTAAGTCACCAAATCAGATTTAAAGTTGCTACTTGAAAAACACATTTTTAGTTTTTGAAAATAAAGACCAAAAATATTTTACAGTGCCTTGCAATTGAACCTTACTTAGTGATAACAACTTCGAGAGAACCATAATGGATTAAAGCCTTGAATTAGGTCTCTTGGCCAAACTTCAATTGTCCCACACAGAGTATTGATTTAGGCTCAAGATCTTAGCGGGCAGCGATATAAATGGCTATGCACTCTAATCTTGATTCTAGTAAGAGTCTCTAGGGAATAGCCCAATCCCATAGCCACATCCTAATGGCAACTGTTACATAGGCAAGTCCTCCAAGGGCACATGTGATGCGCACCCTGTGAGATTTCTCGCCTTGTAACTCATTCAGGATTGAACCCTTCTTAACGTCACATTTATTAGCCCTATCACTTTAGGGATGAGCACAAACATTATAGTGCTATGAGTCATACATTGCAGGTTGTTCCTACCACATTGAACCTTCTACATGGGATTTCCAATCATAGAGGTTAGGTTACTTCTAGAGGTGACTTCCTTGCGGGGTCACTCATCCCCTCGATGATTAATTGTGTCCTTTTTATACATGTTTTCTGGTACCGATATTTTATGATTTTTGATATTCCAACATTTCCTCCAAGATATAATAGTGTCTCGTGCTTTTTATTATTAAGATCACAACAATATGTCATATATAGAGTGCAAATTAATTTCTTGTGTCAAAAATAAATATTACCCCCACACTTCCTAAATTTCTAAGCTATTCGTCAAGTCACCTGTAACAAATTTTAGTGCTATTGAATCTTCAA
>CAVNYN010242541.1:0-23303 GCA_963692815.1 Nyctanthes arbor-tristis | reverse complement strand
GGTCCACTGGAAGATAAAGATCCTTGCCAAGGATTTTGAGAAGCCCCTCAGTAGGTCACTTCTCACTAGGGATAAAGGGTGCAGGAGTCGCGGGGTAGGGTTGGCTTTGGGTTCCCAGATGGCCAACGACGCTCTTCCGATCTGCCGCTCAGAAGTGACAGCATCATTGGCTATCATGGGCCTCTTTCCAACGGCCTTGTCCTACCTCATTTTCTTTTTCTCCTACGCAGCTCTCTTCCTTTCTGTCTCCCTAACTGCCCGTTTTTTGCCTTTAAAAAGATATTTTTTCCCTAAAAATAGAGAAAGTGTCAAAACGCTTGAACATTTGAAAAACAGGTTGACAAGAAAGCGATGACAGTAGTTCACTGTTGCTCAGGTCCTCGAAAATGTGCTCGGTCCTGGGAACAGACGGGCCAGTGCTGATTTGAAAGTCCTATTCTGTCAAATCCGCGATGTAGTGGTGATGTTTTGGTATTTGGGCAACGATCTCTGCTCGCTCCCTGAATAGCGGAGATAAGGCTCGACTTCGCTCAGCACCTAACAAAACAAGAAATACGGTTAAGTATTAGTCCATCAGCTCGCCAAATGATCTATTGAAAACCTGCTTACTAGGTTCCTTATAGCTTATGGAAATGCTTGTGTCCTCATTGCCTAGACTCAGCAGGCTCTTCCACTTGCCTCCCCACCCAGAACCAACTCTCTTTCCAGCTGGGACTGGATTCAAATGCCCCATTCACTAGATTCCCCCAGAGGTTTAGGGTCCCAGCCTTAGATCGAGTGGCTCTCTGAAACCATCCTCTCCCAGAAGGTGAGGCCCCCATCACGTAGTACTAGTTAAAGTCCTCCAGACTCAGGTATCCACATCCTTTGTATTGTCATAGAGTGAGGACCCCAATTACAGTCTTCCAACTCGCAAGAGTAATTTTGGAGGGGGGACAATGCCCCAAGACCTCAATAGCCTAGTGACAGGTCGCCGAAGCAGAACACAAAAGCAGGCCTCAAATATCTGGGAGCTAGATGCCACGCATCCCTTCAGGGGATAGTGAGTCCGCTCTCTTTCATAGGGGACCCAGAGTGCAACATGATCAGGAACGCAATAATCTTGCCTTATCCTATATAGGTCAGTCCCTTTTACTTTTGAAGGGATATGTTTGCACACCCACGCCCGGTCCTTATCTCAAATTACAGCTACGGAGGCCTTCCAGCCCTCCTCATCACTTTCGTCTCCACTCTCGTCGTCCATCCGTTCAAACTGGGCCTCTGGCGCAGGCTCCAGCGTCGGCCCCGTTATCTCCTCATCTGTAGACTATTCTATGTCCACTACTACTTATTCTCCTATGCCACTCATTGGAAGAAAACCCTCTCTACTTTCCATTCCACGAAATCCCCTCAAGTATTAGAGATTACTCAGGTATTCCGATGGGTCTGTAGAAAAATTCCCTATAAAAAAAAAAAGATCGTTACCTTGGCATTAAGACTATCACAGAGCCTTGAAGAACATTGGGAAGGGATCAAGAATATAAAGGAAGTCTGGAAAGAATAGCAACAGAAATCTCCTAGAGACTGATTACAGAGCAAGATAAAGTGAAGGGGAAAAGAAATGAATGGAGAGGGGGTAAATAGAGGCCGAGGGAAGATAAAAAGGCGACAGCTTTGTGGGGCATTGGCAGATGAAGAGACAATATTCTAGGTAATGATTATTGCCGTTAAGTCCCTTGAACATGCCATCCCAATAGATGGTGGGCCGTGGAAAAGAGTGCTACCCCAACTTTTTTGAAATTTGAGGAGCCGGGTTTTAGGCGGCAAAAAGTTCCAAGAAAATCGCTAGCTAACCTGCAAGGCTGCTAACCCTGAGCCCAAGGAACAACAACCTTCAAGGGGCATTTTGTAGCTACCAGGTTGCAAAAGTCAGCAAAGGCCTAAGGTTAACAAAGGTCAACAGTCATAGGGATTTGGAAGCGGGCCTTAAACACCTCAACTAACCTAATGACCTGGCGACCTAATGACCAGAAGACCTAGAGACCTGATTCAGTGACCTTGAGGATGGATCTCTACTCCAGCGCTCATGCAGTCTAAGGTGTCTGGGCATCATGACAGTGAGCTCGTAGCACCCAGACCTAACGCCGTGACCTAGTGAGTAAGCCAGCGGAGTAGCAGCATGGGAACCCACGTAGAAAATCTTATCACTCACAGCTGATGGGACTCCAGCATTAAATGCAAAGTGGTCGTTACCTGTCCCACGAATAGCTTAAGCAATCATTAGTCAAAAAGTGAAGGGTTAATCATAGCCAATTTGACACTTATATCATTCTTGTGGTCCAGCATTAAATGTATGCAATCATTATTCACATACGAATGACAAATGTTCACTATAAGTAGAGGCAAACAGAATTGAGAAAGGGTTCGAGACCCAAATCTCATTCTTCTTGTCTTCAATACATTTATAGTCTTCCATTTATTGCTTATATTGATTCAAATACGAATTTCCCGCAAATACAAATCTTGTTTGTTGAGTCTAAGGCTAAATTTGACATCAACAAATATATATGTTGTTCCGGAGCGTTCAAGGCGTAATGCTATTCAGCATACCAATATGCATCATTACAGAGTTGAACTCTTCTATTGTGTGATAGACAGACAACTTCAAGAGCTCAACAATCGTTTTACGAAGGTAAATACTGAGTTACTATTTATGTGGCATGTTTAAATCAAGCAGATTCTTTCCGTTCATTAGATAAGGACAAACTGGTTCAACTTGCTCAGTTTTACCCATCTGAATTTTCTGAAGTTGATCTGATGGCACTTGGTAATTAGTTGGAGACTTATATAATTGATGTTCGATCTAATAGTCAACTTTCAGATGTGAATGGACTTGGTGGTCTTGCAAAAGAATTAGCCCAAACAAAACAAGAACGAATGTTGTATATCCATTGGTGTATTTGCTTGTGAAGTTATCTTTAATTCTCCCTGTTATTACAACAGCTATTGAAAAAGCCTTTTCAGCAATGAGTGTGGTTAAGAGTCAGCTACGCAATCGAAAGGGTGATCAATGGATGAATGATTATTTGATTACTTATATTGAGAAGGAAACTTTTGACATGATTGATAATGAAAAAATCATGCATCGGTTTTAGAATATGAAGACTAGGCGGGAAAAACTATGATATAGAAGTTGTTGGAGGCTTTTGTAAACTTCATAACATTACAATGATCATTGATGTAATATATTTTACGGTTATATATGACTTCTTTTTTGTGGTTAATTATCAAGGATTGCCTATATTAACTTTTATTTTATCATGATTACTTGGCCTCCATTACCACCAAAGTCTAGATCCGCCACTGAGAATAAGTCTGTAATTGAAATAAAGTTCATTTTCATCTATAGATGTAATAATTAGGTGTTGAACTATGTCAATTGTTTTAATCCCATCGCTTTAACTTATGGAATTATCTGTATTGGAATCACATATGATCTGTCAGAGGTGTTGAGACCTTTCATGACGTGAATATATTTGTGAACTGCCTGCCACCAATTGGAGGTATTGAGACCTCCCTCACATAAATGCAAAATTGTTAAACAGACGGACCATAGTTGACTTATTATTAATTTGACATTGACTGATTTTCGTGGGCTTTTGACAAGAGCCGTTGAATTTCTTTGAATTCATTCCTACTTAAATAAATATTTGGCTCTTAGATATTATAAAATAATTTAAAATGATTAATTAGTTGGGGGCGTTACAATTCATGCCCATATTCACAAATAAAATGGAAAACTAGAACTTAACATGGATATAATGTTGAACTTGGTCTCACTTTACTAGTGCAAGCATCAATTCTTCTCAATAACTAGTGGGAAGCTTTTCATACAGTTGTATATTTAATAAATAGACTTACTACTCCAGTCTTAAAATGTTTGTGTCCTTGGGAAAAACTTTTCCGCAAGTCACATGATTATTCCTTCTTTCATGTGTTCGGTTGTGCTTGCTATCTATATCTCAGCTCTTACAATAAACACAAATCTCAATTTCATACTTCTGAATATGTATTTCTAGGATATAATGACTCTCACAAAGGATATCATTGCTTATGTTTAACAAGTCATCTGTATATCTCACCACGTGACATTTAATGAATCTGAGTTTCCCTTTACCTCAAACTAGATTTTTAACCCGTGTGATGCACGAGTAGAGATTTAGTGAAAAGATTATACATTAAAAGTAGTGCAATAGTGCTTTAGATGTTTGATGACTTAAAACAATATGTATAAAAACAATGACTTGTATGAATGTAATGTGGATTGTAAGATGACAAATAATATATAATATCAAGCTAATGTGTATAGTTAGCAAACACATGTGCTTATTATGTACAATTAGAAAAAGTAATTAAAATACACTACATTTGATAACTTTGTGCACCCAAAAAAAAAAAAAATCAACTAAGTGGTTGCACAAAAAAAAAATCAATTAAGAAATTCAGAAAAAAATTTAATCCACAATGGAAGTCGTCATATTAGGACTCTATTACACAATGCAACGTCTTGACATGTACAACCCGTAACATGAAGTGCGCTGATAGTATTTTTTCATATGGTCAGCAGTCCAAAGGTGCATGAGTTCAGTTCCTTCCATATTTTCGAGCTCGTACGCTCCATTGGAACTCCTCTCATCCTGTAAGGTCCTTCTCATATATGTCCTAGAGTCCCCGAGGCTGTTTCCCTTGGTGATAGGAAGACTTTACGGAGGACTAGGTCCCCAACCTCAAACTTACGCATTTTGACCTTAAGAGTTGTAGAATCTGGTACATCTTTGCTTGTAATCAGATTCTCTTTATCAAAAGAGCCTCCAAGTCAACTCACCTCAAACCAAAACCCAAATCAAACCCTTTTGCCTGACGCTCTGTGAATCTCAGTCTCACAATGGAAAGTGGAAACCATTTTCTCAGTCAATTGAAGGTGTTTTCGATCTACGAAGGTACCTGTCTTCACAATCTATTGAAGGTTTCTTTGATCTTTCATTGTTCTCTTTTAGTTTCGCTGAAGAATCGATGTTAAATTGGGGAAGAACGTCGAAAAACATGCTCTTTTTACTTTTAGGGCTGAAGAAAGTGATTGAGAGAAGAAGAAATTGGAGGTCAAAGATGGACTTCACGCTCAGTTGGGTCGATTCGAAGAGAAACCTGGCGTTTGGTCACCATCCGTGAGGTCTTGAATTTTTTCTTTTCCTCTTTGTGCAATGGTTTCTTCTGTGCTCGTTAAAGATGAGTGTTAGAGTTGGAAAATATCATTATTTTGCTTGAATTCTTGTTCGATGATATTCTTCTGGTTCATAGAAGCCTCTGGGTGTCTTTGTTTTGTTGTTATTTGAGTCTTGGTTGGACATTGCCCATTGTGTGTCTTTTTATTTTGTTGTTCTCTATTGAGCGGTGGAGTTTCGTTTCCTTTTTCTTTTAAGCATAGAAGTTTGAGTTTGAACATATAACAAGTTTGATAAACATATTGTTATCCAGCATTACAAGTTACTTGCAATTATATCTCAATGGTTATTAATTAGTTATGATATTCCTACAATTATATGTAAAATGGAGCTCTTGTACTGGACAGTTTTGGCAAAGGGAAGTGGTTGTTTTGAGGCAACAATTGCAGAACTTGTAAGAGAATAATTGGTAATGGCTTCTATCTTTTTTGAAATAAAATTAGTATTTGATAACGCTCACAGAACCACTTAGAACGGAAAAACATACAGACTGAGATCACAAAGGTTCAACATTCACAAACAATATTATACTCTTGGAAGCGATATATTTTATCTAGGCCTAATTATCAGGTGATGACAGCTCCTGACTAGTCTATTCTAGGATAAATTAAATCACTACTATCAAGGGCTTATATTTTTTTTTTTTTTTTTTTTTGAAATGCTACCAAGGACTTATAAGAATACTAAAAAATATAAAAAAAAAAAAAAAGCAAAATTTAAGAATGTAATTTTCTAAGATCAGGAAATTAATATGACAGGTTTCATTCCATTCCCAGCTTGCTTAGAATTAATGGACTATTGTCAACCTTCAATAGTTCATAGTTCCTTTATACATCAACATCATGTATAATATTGAAGACGGTCTTTACTCAGTAATGATTGGTGTTGTATATTCTTTATCCACTCATGACATCCTTTTGATCTTTGTACTCAAGAACTCATTAAATAATAATTGACTTATTAATTAGATTAGATTTCTTTTGGATTTTTGTAAGGCATTCATTGTGGATGTGATGTGGCTATTGTTAGATAATGGAGAAGAAAACTCATAGACTACTTATTTTTCTAAAAGGATGGGCTTTATTAAGTTTTTTCCCTTCTTTTCCTTCAAAGATTTGAGGCACGTTAGTGACTGCAACATAGTTTTCATAGACTGATATGCATCTCGAATAACAACTTTAAGAATTTTCAGTGCACAAGCCAACTCGGAAAAAAATTCTAGATTGCTTTGGCCTTTCACCTTTTGTGGGGCTTGGCTCACTATTCACTTTGTTAACATATATTGCTGATATAAAAAGAACATAATTCGATGCCCTTCTGTGCATGTGCTTATTCTCCATTATATGCAATTTTACTCATTTCCATGTGGATGTGAGGTTTTCAACAAGTGGTCTAAACTTGTTAATCTTATAGTCATATCTTGTTTTAGTATTTCTCTAGAAGTTATATTCCTTAGCTTAGAAAAAGTTTTCAGGGACATTTTCATCAAAGAGATCCAACATATTACAGGAATTAGATTAAATTACATTAGTAAAAGGTTTCAACTAATGCCGTATTTCCCTAACTTAAGGGGGAAAAAGTGAAAGAGAGAAAAAAAAAAAAAAAAAAAAAAAGAACACCATGGAAAAACCAGAGAGAGGACTTGAAACTCTATCATCAGCATATACTGGATAAACTATCCTATTTTAATAGTAAAGGGAAGTTAATATGAATAAGAACAGCATGAAAGGTTATATAGGTTTGCAGAGGGCCAATTAAGTGTTTTTCTCTTGTGAATCACTTGCAACATTTCTTTTTGACCATGCGTTGGGACAATTATTATTGTTATTATATAAATAAGTGATGTATCTTCATTTTATTGCATTCCTTCAACCATTGAAGAGTTCCATGCATTACTAAGGAACCATCTAATATCATAACTATATAAATCCTTGTTTAACAAGTTTATTGTGCTTAGGGTAAAGATGATTTTGGGGCAACGGATAAAGGCATTTGGGTTGTCATATAGCATTATCATGTAGTTGAGGGGAAAAATTTTGGGAACTTTTGTTAAAACCCTTTCTTGTATACATGGTACACACTACATATATTTCTAAACCATTGACCAAACAAAATCTGAATAGTTTGTATGTTCTCACTTTCCATCCATATTACTACATATTTACAGTTCATTAGATGTAGTGATTGACAAAACTTTTAACATATATTGCAACCTTTTTGGTGCCTAGTATTTATGAATGGACCTATTAATTGAAACCGTTGTTTTTTCAGGCAAGGACTAAGGTACATTTGATTTGTGTCACTTCTTTACTAATAACAGTCATAGGAGACCATAATGGGAAATTTAGCATGTTTTCTGCATGGTAATTACATTGGACCCACTGCTAGGTGGTTAAAGAAATGCTTGCAAACTTTGAACTTGCGGACAATGTGAATTTTGGAGGGAATAATATAGAATCTCACCTAGTTAGCCTTGTTAGCATTCTTTTTAGATAAAATTGAATGAGTGTAAATGATTGGTTGAGATAAGCCTTTATTTGATTATTTTTTCCCCTTCTTTTGCAATTTTTATCGAGGTGGAGTTAATTGTTTATTTATATAATTTTCTTTCCATTGTTTAGGTTTGGAACAATGATACAATGAAAAATGTTCTTTGGAATTGAGTAATATGTGACATTAGGGGAAGAAGACTTCATGACATGCAGGGACACAGATGTTCATTGAATTGAGTTTTTAGTTGAATTCTAGTCTTGATTAGTGATGATTGAATCCTACAATTTATTATATGATTTTGTTGAAAAATCTAGTAGTTATTTTTGAAGTTTAAATGAATTACATAGTTATTAAAAAACTAGTTTGAGTTATGTATTTTGTGTATGTACTATTGAATGAATTCTATACAAAGTATTTTAGTAATTTAAATTTTTCCTGTTTCAATATAAATCAATTTATGCCAACAGTGGGTAGCAAATAGTAAATTTGTTATTATTACATATTATTAACGACGGCAAACAACCATGGTAAAAGAACACGCCAATTATATACTATATACACAACACATGGTATTTATGACGGTTTTGTAACTATTATTAAAAAGTATAGACAACATTGTATATAACTTATTTTAAAATTGTCGGAAAACCGCGGTAAAAAGTAGATACGACGGTTAACAATCGTGGGCAATTTTTTAAAATTTTTTTGCCACAGTTGTTATTCCCACGGACGGAAAACCGCAGTTTATCTGCTGTATATACTATATACGGTGGTTTTCATGCTTTTTTACAATTGTTTTCCGTTGTAGTAAAAATTGATTTTTTCTTGTAGTGGCTATAGGCTTATTGCGACGAATTTTAGCGTCGACAATTTTGTTACCATAGGCCCGTACCTATAGGCTCTACCGTTTTGGGCCATAAAAAAATTTGAACTGACTCGCGACCTAGCCAACCCATTGTCGCCGCCCTATGACCCGACCCGTTCCCCCCATAATTAATTGAGGCATCATGTTGCCTCCACCAAGACTCAAATCAAGGACAAGCCCTTCACCCCCAAGCCCTTTATCAATTGAGCTAAAGCAATTTTTAATTCAATAATTGCAACTAAAATATATATTATATAAATTACTACAACAATAGCGACAAACATGTTACCTATAGCAATAAAAAGTCGTTGGTATAGGGCTCGACAAAGGCACGAAAATCTTCCCGTTAATCATATAGCGACGACTTTCATGTCGCTGCTATAGATACTGTGTTGTCTCCGCAGTAGTTAGGACCTATAGCGGCGACATCAATTTGTTGCCGCTATAGGAGTTACCCTACTGCGGCCACTACCAACCAAAGTTGTAGTGGCAAATTTTGGGGTCGTCAGAAATTGTCGCCGCTGTAGGCATCATTTCTTGTAGTACAAAGCTTGACTCATTGCTAAAGCTTCTAATCCAACACCCTAGAATCAACTTCTTTAGAACTTTTTGTCCTGTTGTTAAGCCCTCTATACTATATCGTTGTTGCTATTACATTACACTCTAATAGGCCAATTCACCAGTTGGATGTTAACAATGTGTTTCTACACTGTAACCTCAAGGAAGTTGTCTATATGTCACGAGCCTTGACCCACAGTCCATGTGTGTCACTTGTGAAAGGCTAGTTGTGGTCATAAACAAGTTACGCGTGCTTAGTTTCATGAATTGAAGTCTTTTATGGTTCCGCTAATTCTTTTAGTGACACATCCTTATTCTTGTACTTTGATTCCTCCATTACCATTTTATTTAAGGTAATTATTTTGTGCATATTTAATTTTTTATTATTTGATATAGTATAAATATTTTAGAGTATTGTTTGTTGTTTTGTATGAAAAATAAAATTTTCCATTTAAAAAAATATATGTAAATAAATTTTGAACATGTATAACACAAGTTTTGGGCACATTTTTTATTTTGAAGTTTCGGCTCAGGGCCAGAATCCTGCCAAAGATATTAAAATTAGTATATTAGAGTCTCTCTCTCTCTCTCTCTCACATATTCATTGGTTTTCTGGCCAGATGGCCACTTTTGCCCTTTAAAGTATGTCAACAGAAACTGAATGGGTTCGATGTGTAAGAAAGCGGAGACTGAAAATTTTGAACGCAGTTTGGAATTTGTTTACGTGGACAGGGTGGTTCGTTACATTGTTTTTGTCTTTGTTTAGTTGCTATACTGTTTCAAAGCTGTTTAACATAGTATATGCATCTTCTAAACCCTTTGCTTAATTATTCAGGGTGATTGGATTCAAGCGACGGGAGTCCACGAGCTAATAGAGTTAAGTTTGACATTTTCGAACACAATTGTGGGGGGAGCTGTTTCATGTATGGATGTGATAGAAGCAACAATCATTGTCTAGAGCAGAAGCAATAGCTACACTTGTCAAGCATTTTGCATCAGAAAACTTTTACAAGACTTGAAGCAAAAACTGTTGCACATCAGATTACCCGTTAATTATAACTAACGGTTGATTGTAATTTGGATTTTGATTAAAAGATAAGTTTTCGGTTTCTTGATTAGTTACATATCCTACTAAAAGGTAGATAAAGTTGTATTTATTTATTGATTTATTTATTTTTGAAATAAGGGGTAGATGAAGTTAGGTGTGAAAATTAATAAACCGTATCAGACCAAAATTCCTTGGCAAAAATCATACATATAATGTTTTCCCTTTTCCACCTTCATATTTCTCAACAAAAAGTTCATATTATGTGCTTAAAGAACCATCCAAGTTTTGAAGTTTGAACCAATGAATCCCAAATACAATCCCACATGGATTCACCAGCAAATTCTCCCACTCTCCACTCTTTTCTGCTTCTAATCTTTATCCCAGGTTTTGTTCTTTCAGATACTACAGAGAACCTCGTACTATTCAGACATTGTTCAAACATAACCTCCCCAAATGATCTCACTCTTTCGACCCTTTTTCAAGAATTTCTCCTCCAATCCTCCTACACCAAATTCTACGAAACTAGCGTTTTAGTTAATGACAATGACGATACTCCAATCTCAGGCCGGTTCCAATGCAGAAAAGACCTGAGCCAAGCTGAATGCAGAAAGTGCATGAACAACTTCCCTCAGCATCTCTGTGGTTCAAAAACACCGGCCCGAATCCAGCTCTCGGGCTGCTACGTTCACTATCAGCACGAAGGGGTCGAGACAGCCCGGATTCAGCTTCTTCATAGAAGCTGCAGCAAGCATAAATTGAAGAAGAGTGGATTTGAGGAAGTGAAATATGAAGCACTAGCAGAAGTGGAGAGTGGTGTTGTGAGTACTGGGAAGGGATTTTTTGAGACTACGTACGGATTTTTCGATGTGATGGCTCAATGTGAAGAGCCTACACGACGCTCTTCCGATCTAGTTGGGCGCCTGTGATTGTGGAGAATGTGTGAGCAGAGCAGTGCATTTAGCAGAGGAAGAATGCAAATATTCTGTGTCTGGTGAAGCATATTTGGATAGCTGCTTCATTAGCTATGCATACCATGGAGATGAGTTTGGTAGCTACTCATATGAAGGTAACTCATGTTTAACAATTTTCCACCACAAAAATTTTATTATGTAATCATGGGGAGACTTATTTTATCTCGATGCAGCGCGCCACCGTTCTTTATTGTATATAACAAATGGTGGCATCCCACATCAACACATACATGACAAGATAATATAATTAAGTTGCCCTCATGATTGTAGAATAATTATTTTCCAGTATTTCAATATTATAATTGATTGCCAGATAGATCAATAGGAGATGTCATATTGTGGAGGTGCTAGTTGTTCGTTTAATGGTGGGGAGAGGACATGCTGTAGGAGGGGACATGTGATTATTTTTATTGGCCACTAAATAAGTTGGTAGAATGACTTAAGAACTTGATAACAAAATAATCCTCAGTCCTTCTCTTTATAGCCAGTTAAGTTGGCATGTTATCACGCCAACTGATTCATATATAATAATTAGGGAGGGATATGTGGCAATTAGGGACATGTTATTTTTATTGGTCCACTCAATAAATTGGTGGAAGAACATAAAATTTAATGAATAAATTAGTATAATAATCACTATTGATTTAAAATAGTTCAATTTGGTACTAATTATTAGTAATATTTAATAAAATTAATGTACGCATATTTTACCACTTTCATGCTACTTTTTCTTTTTCTTTTTATATATATGGTCGTTTAGAAACAAGCAAATAGAATGAATTGTTTTTTTTTTTTTTTTGGGAAAGAAAAATTCATAACTTAGAGAATGTGAAGAAACCTCCAGAGAAGTTTTCGAAAGGAAGGAGGTACATACATGATGAAGCGCTAGATATAAGAGGAAGCAATAATCGAAAAAATAAAAGATCGCTTATTGCATCATGGTGTGCTAGATCCGGACTATACCACTCATATAAAAAAAAAAAAAAAAAAAAAAAATGAAGTTGAATATGGAACATCAATCAATGAGGAACCACTTCAATGCACTAGCTAGTAGTGATGGTTCTAGTTCTCCTATAAAACTACGTAGTCTGTATTGTGGAGACCGCATAATAATTATAAAAAAGTAACAACACACATGTGGATAGACGAATTCAAGGTTGAATCTATTTAATGTCTAGCTACATAAGATTGGATTGGGAGAGACCAGAGAAACAATGGGGAACTTTCTCGCACCATGCATTTTAATTTGGCACCAAACAAATGTACCATGTGAAAGAAACTAATAATAATTTCATACATCTAGGGCCATATTGAAGCCAAACACCCGGCACTGTGTCAAAATTAGGGTTGCATGGTTTTTGATTGTATTTGAAAGTAAACCAGGGTCCCTATCCAACACATCTATATATATGGCACTATATAATGTTATACGGCCATGTGGTGTATATCAGAGCACACCATATGGAACCAAAACCGTGTGGCGTCTGTTAAAAATTTGTGAACTGTTTACGTTCCAATAATTTTTCCCCCTTGAGACATGTACTAATTAGAACAAATCTTTTAATATTTTGACAGATGACAAGGGAAGTTCTCCGAAACTAATCGCAATAATTATTGGTGGGATAGTTGCTTTATCATTGGTACTTGCATTCTTTTATTTCACCACATCATGTGGAAAGAGAAGAGATGGTACGTACTAAGCTTATTACAAGAAGCAATTTCATAATTGATAATTGGGATCTTTTTTGGAATTCGTCTTTCTTATTCACTAATATATGTCACTTTTACTTTCTGCAGATTGGTGAAGAAATAAAGATTAGGTTTGACTCTTACCTATATATATCAGTTGTTTAAGTACTTGGTGGATGGCTGACATCTTATTATTATTATTATTATTATTATTATTATTATTATTATTATTATTATTATTATTATTATTATTATTATTATTATTATTATTATTTTACCTATATATATATATATAAATATAAGTTCTTTAAGTACTTGGTGGATGGCTGACATATTATTATTGTTGATATTATTACTATTATTATTTCTTTGATAGAATGCACACAGGGCATAGAAACATCACATGCAATATAACAAAATCATTGTATTATTATTGTTGTTGTTGCCATCGTCCTCATTGTCTTCACATAACAAATAAATTATAGAAATTTTAATTTTTTAATAGTGTACTTGAAAATTTATTATTATTAGTTTTTTTACCCTTGAAAATTTATTACTTATATATACAGTACTTATTTAAGAAAATGTATCAAAGCGCTACAGTTGGCATATGGCACTTATTTGTATAGTTAATATATAAAATAAAAGAAGAATTTCTAGTATCAATGAATTATATATTATGATGTAGTTGTTCGAATATTAGAAAAGTAAATTAAAAAAAGTAAAGAAAAAGGAGAAAAAAGAAAAGAAAAAGAATTGGTTTGACTAATGTGGCCAAAATTTTTGAACGTTGAAAAATTAAAATAGAGCCATCTGGTTTGGATTCTATTCAAATGGAGTGGGTAAAGCACCATTTCGGATGAATGCTTGTGAAAACCTAGCACCTGTAGAAAGTACATGTGCAGACATTGCACATTAAATGGACTAATTAAAAATAAATAATTGATAATTTCAAAAGGTTAGATAGTGCCAATTAACCAACTTTCTAATAATAACAATAAAAATAAATTTCCAACAGGTTTCAATAATAATAATAATAATAATAATAATAATAATAATAATAATAATAATAATAATAAGGGTAATTTTCACTCTAGGTCCCCAATGTTTCAACTTCGAATCAATTTTGTTCTCATTCTTTTTTTAGGCCTACTAGGCCCCCAACCTTTCATTTATTGTCGTATTTTCCACTATAGTTTCCCAACCTTTCAAATTTTATACAATTTTATCTCCACCTGAGGACTCATAACCTTTTATTCATTGTCGCGTTATGTCTCTAATAACACTTTATGCCCTTAACCTTTCATTCACTAATGTTAACTAGTACTACACTCGTGCGTTGCACGGAAAAAACGACATCAAACGATTTAACTTTAAATGCTATTACATGATATGAAAGAAGAGAAAAACAGCAAAGCTCATATATATCACATGCTCTGAATGCACGATTTTGCAACTCGGTTTTCAGAGCATTAGGTGTTTTCAAGCACCAACTCTTCTAGAAACTTTTCAAATAAACCATTAAAAAAATAACTAATCCCCCTATGTTAGCAAATTTTCTAAGAAGATTGATCAAACTCCAAGAATTGAGCTTGATCACTAATGTGGCGGCCATAACAAAAGAAGCCACACAGACTGTGGGACTTCTTTTGTTAGAAGGCTGCCACATGAGTGATCAGACTCCAAAGATAAAGCCTGATCAATCTCCTTAGAAGAACTCCCTATTTTTTTTTTTTTTTTCTAAAACAAGAACTCCCTATATTAGTAGGTGTCAATTTTCCTTTCTTAAAAAAAAAAAAAAAGGTATATGTCAATTGTCGGCCCTACCTAGTTGCCTCCATGTCAACAAATGTTTTCGTAAAATTCCACTCAAATAATGCTATAACGGACTCTCCATATTTGTATATTTTTGCTTTGTGTAGTATTTTTATTTTGTATTATTATTTATTGCTTTCGTTATATAATTCCGAAAATGATGTGCCATAATCATGCAATAAGGTTGCATTCAATAAGTCAAAAATATTTGTAAGTTGCTTAATTCCAAATCGTTCCATGTGTAATAAACTCCGCAGACATTGTTTCTTTAATCATCATCTTTTTGAATAAGATTGTTGAGCTAGTAAAAATGCAAAATGTATATCCCTAAAAACAAAGATTAAGATGTGCCATATCAATTATCAATCATTAATTGTCCAAGGATTACCATCTTAATTTAAATACATTAATAACACCATAAACAAAGAAGCTCAAAGGTTTTTTGTGCTGCCTCACTATTGTATCAAATATTCATTTAAAACAATGAAATTGTACACACAGAGGAGAAAAATCAATAAGAAAAATAAGTCATTCAAGATATTCATCCATACACCAAGTAATTTACATATGTGGAAATTTTGCACTTTTATTGAATCAATTAATTAGACCAAAAAGTATTTCTTACAAAAACCAATAGAAAGCAGGGAAAAATCGTTCAACATGTTCAACTATTAATAACAATACTCAATTCCTATAAGGTCACCATTTCACACCTTAGACAATCGAATATCAACACACGACGGAGACTTCAACAGTTGTTTTCCCTTGACCTGTAGGATCAAGATTAAATATTCTCTGACTTGAGAAGTATTACAATTTACAACCCATAATTAAGAGTATAGGGAGTTTCAAATAGATACAAAAGAGAAAAAAAAATAGAGCGCCATGTTCAGAACTCGGTTAAATAAAATAAAATAGCCTAAACCACCTAACCGTTAAATATCATTTGATTAGGTCAATACCTATATAACAAATCCTTCTATCCATGTCTTGCTCAAAACAAACTTACTTGCCATCCGATAACTCCCAAAAAGTTTCATCAACCAAAATTCTAGGAATCTGGCATTAATTCAAGAAACCAAAAATAGCCATAACATAATTCAGAAAAAAGATTTTAAGACCTTTCACTTCAACTCCCAGTTTGCTGAATTAAAAATAACAAAATTTTAGAGTGAATAATGTTCGTATTTAAGTTAGCAAATATCCCCTTATATGATCTCAGTTAATTTATTAGTCTAAAAGGGTAGGATAACCAAAAGATAAAATGTTGAACTTTCCGGAGGGAAGAAGATTCCCCACAATAATTCATGAATGAATGAAAAGAAAAATGAGAGTGGATTCATATCATACCATATGTTGTCAATCACTTCCAAAATTTGCCCAATGCTTTTGCAAGGCAAATACTCAGACATGTTAAGCTACATTCTTACTTCTTCATGTTAGATGATTAACAAATGCTGTTACATGCCAATCAAGTTCTACATCTGGAGGCTCATCATCAGCCAAATGATACTATTGTGTACAAACATAATTATAGAAAGTTCAATAGAATTATACTTAAAAAAGGTCTTTTTCTTCACGCATTATGTCATCTCGAAAAGCAATGATCAAAAAGCTATCATATGCAATTTTGTAAATTCATTTGATGTGAATTTTCCTTGCTAATGGCTTTTTCCTTCTACTAGATTTTCTTTGCTAATGGCTTTTTCCTTCTTCCGTGAACGTACCAAAGCTAAAAAGTGGCAGGTTGTTAAAATAAAAAGATCGGAAGAGTAACATATAATCAAATATTTAAAAAAGGACAGAAAAGAACAACGAACCTAAAAAATGGGGGGCAATTTCAATTCTCTTGCTTGTTTGATTTTGATAAACATCTACTTTTTCAGCCACAGATCCACCCTTTTTTTCTTCATTCAACTATCATTAAGAACAAACTTTTCACTTAATGATATAAAAAAATTAAACATATTGTTCATTTGAAAGAATCTCCTTTCATAGGAGACATTAGTCACTAGTGTCATTGCCAAAGTTTTAAGGCAAAATGAAAATTTTTAGGGTTTTAGATAGGTCGTTTGAAGGATGAAATGGTGCAAAAGAAACATCAGTCCAACACAGATCGCATGCATCTACTAAGTTCTAAGAGTAAGTTGCGCTTAAAAATTCAGCATGGGGCTATTCCAAACAATAGAATCATAAGCACAAATAATAATAATAATAATAATAATAATAATAATAATAATAATAATCAAACACTATAAGCATGAGCACAAAGAACATTAACCAAAAACTGTGAATTCTATATATGAATATGCAATTTTTTAAAAATCTTTGTGACAACATATGCATATTGTCAGTTTAGAGAAAGGCTACCATTTCATCAACCAAATTCATATACCATTTATCATGATTTTTATACAACACATTACAAGAAACTTGGTCTATAGCCGCGACAAAGTCGCCGCTATAGGCATAAATATCGCGGCTATAGGTCAATACCCACGACTTTTTCCGACGACTGGATCGTTACTAAAACCCCGTACCAATAGCCTTATAGCGACGACATTTTCGGCTATTACGACGACGCGCATAGTGACAACTAGATGTCGCCCCTATAAATTTTAACCATTTTGTCATTAATTTTTCCAAAAAATTTTACCCGACCCGCCTCCATCTGGACCGAACCCGACCCGCCACTTTAGCCCAACTTCATTTCTCTTAATAATTGTTTTGCATGGATGAAGGTCCGATCCCGTGACCTTCCCTCCACAAGCATGCCGCCCTCCCAGCTGGACTAAATGAATGTTCAATCTATTGATCTATTTTTAATATATATTATATAGCTATTGACAACTATAGGGACGACCACGAAGCCTATAACAATAACTTTTCGTTGATAAATACAAGAAATAAAGGCGAGAAATCTTCCCGCCATGCTTTAGAGCGACGACTCTCTTGTCGCCGCTATATGTGGATCTTGTTGCCGCTGTAGGTAGAACCTATAGCGACGACATTATATGTCGCCGCTGTAGGTGCGATGTATAGCGGCGACATCAACTTGTCGCCGCTATAAGGGTAACCCTACTGCGATGACTGGTTGTCGCCGCTATAGCCAAAGCTGTAGCGACAAATTTTGGAGTCGTCGGAAATTTTCGTCGCAGTAGCCGACATTTCTTGTAGTGTCTTAAAATTGTAATCTTCATTTACGATAAAATCTCAAAGTTGTAAATAAATAAAACAGTAAGCTCTCTGTTTCCATTAATTGATGCAATACCCGGCATGATAATTCCTCTATTTCGGCATTTATTGATGTGTAGTATGACAATTAATTTACATATACAAGTATTTATTTATCCAAGCTTTCTAGCATTTGTCTATCCATGTTAATAATTTATGTTTTGTGAGCATATCTCTCTCCTTAGTTCATACCCAACCAAAGCATATCAGTTGAATGCGTCACAAATTACAAAAATTGAAGAAAAAGAGATGCAATAGGGGGAAGCCTTAGAAGCAAATCAACATTAATAAAAGAGTTCAAGGTTACCACATCACAAAAAATCCAAGAAAATGAGAAGAGGCAATCGTCCAAATGTTTTATCCATTGCCTCTTGATTTTGTGGTCTCCACATGGTAATACCCTTTATTGAACCACATTATGATAATTTCAAATGAAGTCTTCTTAAGCATTAATTTCAATCGTATAATTAGGGCTTATCAAATAACAAAACATTTCAATAGTTTGAATTGGCATATCCTCAATTTCAGAAGGGGGAGAAAAAAAAAGAAATTGAAAAAGCAGTTGAACACATAATTTCTCTACATTGTTTCAGAAAAAAAGAAAAGCAAATCAGAAATTGAACACCTAATTTCTCTACATTGTTTTAGGGAAAAAAATGCAAATCGGAAGGAGAAAACCGAAGGCATCAGTGTTGCCAGAGGAGAAGAAAGATGGAAGGACAAGATGAATGAGTAGCTGCAATTAGTTAGGGGAAGAATTACAGACAGAAAGGAACAAAAATAGAAGATTAGATAACAACATTATAGAAGAGGCAAAGTAATAACATATTAGAAACTTTCATCCAAAAAAAAAAAATTTAGAAGCAACCCCAAGCTCAATTTTATTCTCACAAATTAATTTTGAAGCTGTCGTGATTTACCTTACCAATAAATACTATAGTAAAACCCTGAGTCTCTATGACTTCTTCACCATTGCGACATTTCTTGATAACTCTCTTTTGTGATATCAATCTATGAGCAAGCTAAACATGTCAAATTCCTTATCTTTCAGCCTTAGGAAACAAAGTTACTATTTCTCCATCGGATTTTGTAATCATTGGCTTAATTACTTATGTCTAACCAAAACTAATGTTGTAAAATCATGCAAAAATTAAGCAAGAATTGCGGGTTAAACTGTTTCATTTTGTAAGCGCTTTTCAACATATACTTCAGAAAAAATTTAGATTTTAGTGATAAAAGATAGTTCAGTGAATTGTTATAGTTCAAATGTGGCCCGCAGATATGGAACCCCAATGTTTCTTGCTTAAAATAGCTGCTGAAGTCCCAGGTCAAGAAGTTAACTACACTTAGAATACTGAAACTTTCAGGTACTCTTTGTCCTGAGTTCTCAAGACTTATTTGCAAAGCTCCTGACTATAGCTGTCCATAAACTATGTATCTTAGAGGCATGTTCTTAAACATAACCAGACTACATCTAATAGTTCTATAGATTAAACGCACCAATATTCACCATTATTTACAGAACAACTAAAAAAAAACCTAGAAATGTCTCAAGAGGATACCGAGTACACCAGTGGTTTGTATTATTCAGTAAGTCAAGCACGTTCTGTAACAAAAACCGTAGTGTCAGCTGCAAAGAAATTGTGTGTGCTTTTTAATCATAACACCTTTGTCATTCTTTCAACTAAATAGCAGGAGGTTTTCGAAAAGTACATTAATAAAGAGCATGAATTAGTGAAGTCGTGGATTACACAAACAAAATAAAAAGAATTACGTTATAACTGGCAAGGCATACATATACATCCCCAAAACTTCATATACGAAGATTGCAAAAAATCTCATACCAGCTACTCTGCTTAGGAAATAGAAGTGCAGATAAGAAACCCTTGTTTATATTGATCCCCTAAAAGTGTAGCATGAAACCTTTAGATAAGAAACCCCAGTTTATTTTGTTTCTTCCCTATCCACATTGACACAACGGATGGGAGTTGTATAACAAAAACAGGAAAATGATAATATATATTAATTAACTTTCTTAAAATTCCACACTAATTATAATTCTTAAACAGTATGCATGAGAAGAAAAGAAAATAAGATTAGCTTTTTTAAGATAATATTTACGCAATCATGTTCTCAACATTAATATACTTGATTAGTAACAAATGGTGCCTCCTTAACCCATGACAATAATGCTACGAAAATAATAGTCCATCCTGGTAAATAAAAAATTCCTAATACAAAAACAACCTACAGAATGCTTAAGCAACGATGAATTTAGAATTAAAAAAAAAAAAACTCAAATATTTTTCTTGATCTCAGCAACATAAAAGAAAACCCAACAGAGATCTTACAAAGAATGAAATTATAATTCAACCAAGAACAACATTATGAAATAACAAACTTAACAAATGATCTACAAATCCCAGTAAGAGAACACAACCCACAAACGTAACCATGACAAATTTAAACACAAATCATATCCATTTTCATGACAGGGAAAAATATTAAAGCATTGAGAACTACAAATAAAATCAGTAAAAATATTCATGAAGCTGAGGATTGGAGATGTACAGATGGAATTGGTATCTTAAAGAGGAGATAGCGAGCAGGCACCGATGATTATTGGTGGCTAACTCCGATGTCTATTTTATGCCGCCATCAGAGAACAACTAAACAAATACTTTGCCGGAAAAGAAAGGAAGCAATAATTTATAGATCGGAAGAGCACACGTCAGCTAAAAAGTGTCATTAAACAAAACAAATTTCAATCACTTCATCAATTAGGGTTTGGATTTCAGAAGCAAAAGAGCAACAGGAGCAAACTTAATGAATACTTGTCTAAAACTCAATAAATCCAAAAATAAGTTGTTGGTAATCGGCTTGAAAATCTCCTAATCCTCTTCTTCTTCTCTTTGGCTTGAAATCGACTTCAAAAAAACAGAAAAAAAATTATTGATATAAGATAAGAGACGCCTTTGGAAATTAAAGAAAGCACAAAACTTGTCCAACAATTATAGCGTTTTGCAGTATGTGTACTAAAACAATCAGCCATTAAAAATAGAAATTGCTGGGACTATCTCTCTGCTCAGAGAGACCGACTCTCTAGATCGGAAGAGCGTCCTTCCATTATTGACTCTCGCATCTGTGTTCCATCTTTCTTGTTCCGATTTCCACCTTTTGTTGAGCATTAAAATTTTGATTCAGTCATCTATTCCAGACATCATCTTCAACGGCTTAGGTATTTCATTTTCTACTGTGTCTTTGCAATTTCTCAGCTGTGACTGTTTCGAAAGTTTGGGGGTTCTTGGTCGTGGCACTGATTTCCAATCTCTGAAAGGCGCAGTCAATTTTCTAATGGAGTTTTGCAACTATGGATTTCTGCTGCATCGAAAATTTGGTGTCTTCTGTTTGTCCTGTGATTTCCAGCTCCAAAAATTCCAGCAGTATGTGTACTGACCGAAGGGCCCTTTAATTGAACAAAACAATGACTAAAAAAATGGAGAGACCCACACAATTGGGAAGGAAGCATCAGGTGCATTGCTGTCAACATAAATGGAAGGATAAAAAGACCATAAACTCATAATTTTTGAGCGGGAAATTAAAGAGTGCCCCCCTTACCACTCTTTTACTTTTATAATATATAGATTGCTATTAAAATTAATTACCATTATACTCTTTATTATTTAAATAAAAATTACAAATGAAAAAACAATATAAAATAAAAACTACATTCATCCTTGCAAAATAAAAAAGGAGTTTCCGATCTCAAATTCAATGCAGCAGATCGGATCGGGTTATTCAATTCATCACATATCATGCAACGTAAATAGATCAAGGTGGATCTACAAAAAAAAAAATTATTTTCAATTTACAAAAACAAAATTGAACCTCAATGTTCTAATTCAAATTTTTTTATAGATCCACAAATGTTGGATCAGATCAGGTTGAGACATATAACAAAAAGGGGCAAATTACAGTGAAAGTTACAAAGAGAGAAAAAATTATATTAAAAAAATTTTATTAGAATTAAAGTATTAAGGTTATGCTTATTTTTTATAAATCAAAAATCAATTTTTTGGGGGGTTGATCTACGTAATTCCTATCCACCAAGTGATTTGTAGTAAATCAACAATCGGATCCAATTCATTACGCTGATATTTAGATCGATAACTTCTTGGGCACGGATTTGATATCCATCAAGACCATTATAATTCAAGTTTTTTGTTCTCATTATTTCCCACTATAATTATTGGGTGTATTGGAGTGAGTTTGAGTGGGTGGACTTCTTATTTTATATTATTCTTTATTTTTTATTTAAATAATTAACAGTATAATTATTATTTTAATTGATATCAACAGTAAAAAATAAAATTTTAGGTATGAGAAATGTTAATAGGGATATAACATAGTAGAAAAATGTAATCCTGGGGCTCCCATATGCCCAAAAAATGATAGAGATAAAATTGTATAAAAATTGAAAGGTTGAAGACCTATAGTGGAAATAAAGAATTAAGGTATAATAGTCATTTTCATAGGGGTTAATGGTGAAAATTAAAAGGTCATGGACGAAAAATGACGTTGGGAACATAATACGATATCAATGAAAGGTTGGGGACTTAGTAGGCCTAAAAAGGAATTGAAACAAAATTGATATAAAGTTGAAAGATTAAGGATCTAGAGTGAAAATTACCCTAATATAATAATAATAACAACAACAATAATAATAACAATAACAACAATAACCATCCTGTCAAAAAAAAAATTCCAACCATAGCTATTATTTCGCTGTTTCCTTCCTATTCGGGTGGCAATGGACCAAGCACCAAAAAGCCAGCAAAATCTATCAAATTGACAACAACTTGTTAATGCAATTTCTTCCCCCTTCTATCCCAACTTGTCGTCGCCGCGCGTAGACGACAAGTCGTGGTTACGAGAACTCCTTTGCCCTTGACGATCACCATGTCATTTCATCAACCTCCCTTCAAGCTCCTAGAAATCACCATCATTTCCGCCGAGGACCTCCCGCCCGTATCTAAAACGTTGCGCACCTTCGCCGTTGCCTATATACATCCCGATCACAAGTTAACGACGAAGGTTGATCACAAGGGGCACGCGAATCCGACATGGAATTACAAGGTTCTCTTTCTAGTCGATGATGCCTTTCTTAAATCTGAAAACCCGAGTGTCATAATCGAAATCTACAATGTGGCGTGGTTGCGGGATCTCCCAATCGGGAAGACCCAACTTCCCATCAACGATTTTTTGCCATCGAAAAACGAAACCTCGCGGCTTGTTTCGCTTCAGATTTTTCGTCCATCATCAGGTCAATTGCAGGGAACACTTAATCTTGACGTTCACTTGATAGACAA
>CAVNYN010242531.1:0-12348 GCA_963692815.1 Nyctanthes arbor-tristis | reverse complement strand
TAGTGTTAATGTCTTTGGTGGAAGACTTGTACTCACTATCACCTTAACACCACATGCTGATATGAAACTTCAGCTTTTTTTTGTCAGTGGTGACAATTAATCTGACGCTTCCTTTAATTAGAGGAGGAGAGCCATCACCATCTGACAACATGTTACATATTTTCAGAACATAGGATAAAAGTGAGAATATTGTACAATGGTTGGACCATTTGGTTATTTCCTATTTTAGATAGAAAGATCAGATTTCTTGTTTCTTGGCGTTATATATGCAAAGATTATTGGAGGGCGACGTATGCATAATAATAATTGAGTTAAAAGTTAAGCGCTAACAAACTTAAAGGAGTGGCCTTAAGTTGAACAACAAGTTACGAGAATCTTTCCATTTTTATACTTTTAGTCGTATATGTATTCGCACCTTTGATATATTATTATTCTCCCCGCTAAAAAGTCTTTTTTTTAAGTTTCGACCACTTCATCAATGTCATTTTCATATATATAATCCAATCATATTCATTAACCACAGACTAATTACCTTGGGTAATTACCTTTTTTTAATTAAATAATAACCAAAACTGTTCTTCTTGGGCAACTGTAGGAGTGATAGAGATTGTTGGCTTAATTACAAACAATTAGTTTGAGCCACAAGTTTAGAACATATATAACAAACAATATCAAACATGCTATATCCTGTACTCATATATATTCAAGATGTATCATCATTAAGGACAATAGGGATTATATCGAAATTTTGGGTATCAAGTCTTCATGTTTCTTTTTTATTTTATTTTATTATTATATCTTGAAAAAGGAAATAAAACTAATTTTGGTTAAATTGTAGCAAAGGTATGCTACCTTTGCATTCATTTGCACTTTTTGTCTCTAACCTTTAAATATGGAACAATAGGTCACTAACATTTGTATTCATTTGCCCTTTCATTGAAATGCATATATTTAACATTAAAATATTAAAATTCGTTAGGAACCATTTAAATCGAATCATATTATAATTAAAATAAGTTTAAAATTCACCTCACAAGAGTACAAAAAATTGACATGCGTTTCGATGAAGACCCTGTCGGCATTTTGATTGTCGATTCCCACACTCGAGTCGAATTCACTCAAGAAAGCTACACTACAAGAAAAAACACCCATACCGATGGAAAAATACCGACGAACGTCAATCCGTCAATAATTAATGACGGTTGATAAAAATATGGAAAAATATCTCGTCGGAAATTGCTGACGGCGGGAGGTACCGTTAGAAAATACCAACGACTTGGGCAGGTCGTTGGTAAATACCGATGGTCCATCGGTAAACTCCGACAGAACAGGTAAGTCGTCGGTAGTTTCCGACGGGCCACAATACTCATCGGTATTTCTCGACGGCAACCGTAAACCGTCGGTCATTAACCTCGGCAGCCAACGGCCATCGCTAAGTACCGATGGACACTACACAACCATCAGTAAGTACCGACGGTATTATTTAACCGTCAGAAATTACTGACGGATGTCATGTACTGTTGGCCATTTCCAACCAGTTTTCCGTGCCGTTGACAATCTCCGACCGATTTTTAGGCCGTCAGAAACAATCAATATTTTTTCAATAATTTCTAAGAATTAACAAATCTGTGGTGAAATACGTATATGTTTTAATTTATGAAATTTAACAATTTGTAATTTATTCTTTAAATTTTTTTATACAATTTTGTTTGTTAAAATTACTCTGTCGATGTGATTTATATAATTTTACATTGATATATGAAATTGCATACATCAAAATTATTCATCAAAACATGTTATTCAAATTTTTCTACTCTTAACGATTAAGTAGTAAAATAAATCTTCCCCAAAAAAATAGTGAAATAAGTCTTTAATGATACAAAAAATATTTGATATAAGCCACTTTTTTTAAAACCACGTGTATAAAATTTTTAATCACCTTAAACTCACTTTTATACAAAATTTGAATTACTGACAAAACTTTTTCAAACTCACAATTTGCAAATAATCATAAATTTTAACATGAAAAACATAGAAATTATTTCTATATAAAAAGTGTATAATTTTTTAATGTGCAATAATATTATTTGTTTTTTAAATTACAAAAATTATAGAATATATGTTAAATATATTATACATATAAATAAGAAACAAGAACGAAAAATGGCTCAGCGGTTGGGAACTCTCCCCCGACCTTGAGATGAGGGGTTCAAACCCTCACTTTTGCAACAATGGTGAGAGATTAAGTTTCATTATATAAGTGGGTCGGGTTGCATGTGCGGGTTGTTAGGTATGGGCTCAGGTTGGGTAAACGGGTAAGTAGGATGACTTTAAAATTAATATTTTTTCATCATCCGTCAGTGATCACCGACGAATAGACTTGCCATCGGTAAATACCGACAGAATCTAACAGTCGTCGGAATTTACCGATGGCCAGCAGAAGATGTCGGAAATTACTAACAAAGTTTACCCGTCGGTGATTATCGACGGCTCCATCGATAACCTTGCCGGTAACACATTTTTCCTAGTCGGTAACACATTTCCAACGGATTTCCGACAATTCTTTCCTAGTCGGTAACACATTTTTCCGACAGATTTTAACCATTGCCGATGTATTTTTGCCGTTGGTACAGATGTGTTTTTTAGTAGTCCTAAAGACCGGTAAAATGATAGATTTTATCTTGAACTCAAGAAATCCAACCCATGCAAACTAGAATAAAAATCCTAACCTTCAAAAGTAATGGAATTAAGCACCTAAGATATAAGACAAAAGACACAAGAAATTTCACTTTTAAAGTTAGTCATGTGTGTTCCAAACAAGAAACACAAATACAAAGAGATTAAATAGAGAAGAAAATAATCTCCAAGAGAAATTTTCATTCTACTCAATTCATGTTTCAACTATTCGGTTGGACGGTTTATATGAGGCAAAGGTGGCCGAATTGATGGGTGTTCGCGAGGCCTTATCTTGGATTAAAGAGATGCAGTTAACACGGGTTACAATTGAGATTGATGCACTGGTTGTGTATGAAGCCATTTGTTCATCTTATGTTGATTTATCACCTTTTTGGCTTAGTTCTTGATGATTGCAAACTTTTGATTTTAGAACTCGATGGCTTGGAGTTCAGTTGTGTTAGACGATCTGCGAACCAGGCTACTCATAAGCTTGCTAGAGCAGCTGGTTCTATGTCAGGTCCTAGTTTGTTATTTCACTCGCCCCCTAGTATTATTGCTGATGTACTGTAGTCTGATTCCATTAGTGAATAAGATTTCTTCTTTCAAAAAAAAAAATGTTCCAACATTTTTTTCTAATGAGTAATATGAGGCCTATATATACGCTCTTCCGATCTAGCCAAAAGAGTGGAAAAGAAAAAAGAAAACAAAACAAAAGAAATTCAAATTTTGAAAAAATAGAACAGTCGCATACAACCCCAACTGTTCATTGCGGTTAAATGCTCAACGTTCGCGGTGCACAACTTTTGCAAAAACAACGTTGTGGCCGCACTCGTGTCATTGCGCCCACAATGTATAAACAGGTAGCAGCCTTACAGGTGCCAAATTTTGCAGAAGAAGTCCCTGAAGTTCCATATTTGATGTAAATCAGTTCAAAACATCTTTTTCATGCCCGTTTCGACCCTCTATCTCAATTCTTGGTGCCTTACTCTTTTTCCAACTAAATAGATCGGCTTTGAACCTTTTTCAATGATTCCAAGTCGTGAACTCCCGGAATTTAATATTTACAATTTAGTCTTCAAAATTTTCATTGAGCTCCAATTCTTTAATTTTGCTACAAAAAGTCCTCCAAAGCTTCCAAAATTCCCTCTTTGACCCACTAGTTCAAAAGTCCCGTGAATTTTGACTCAAATATAGGCGGATCCGGTTCATATCAGACCCTCCAACTTCAAGACGATTCATCCTCGAATCGCTATGTGGCACAAATGATAGCCATATTTCCTCCCCGCTCAAATGGAAATAAGTTTTCAACACCATAAAGAACAATCAATGATGACATGATTATTGTTCTTTCCACCTCCGAATGGAAAAATCAAAGCATACTTCTTTGATTTGGATTCAAGACGGTATAAACAAGAAAACTCCCAATATAACGATCGCTTTGAAGCCTCCCAAAGAAGCAATTCTCCCAAAAAGAAAATTCTATGAAAATCGGGGTGGGATGTGTTACCTTTAAATGATACAAGGAATGGATCCTTGTACTCGTGGAATCTCTCTCCAACTCCCACTTGTTCTTCCACATTAAAGCTCTCATTTTTTTCTCCTTTAGTATTTTTCATCTCTTCCTGCATCATTTTCGACTGTAATCTTCTTATCATGCATTACTTCAATTTCTTTCCTATCCACCTCATTCTTCCCATGATTTTGCTCACTTAATTCAATCTCATCTTTTTCTTCGAAAAATTTCAACTCAAATCCACTATCATTTTCATCACCTTGAGATGGCCGGACTTGATACTAGGCCCAAGAGGCTTGTGCTTTGGGCCCAAGAAAATAGGGGGCCCAGTTACATGAAAATTCCAGTATTTTTTTTGCTATACACTAAAGAACTGGAAATGTGCCATTTTACATCAACTTTTATAATTACACATCTACATTCTTCAAATGTTTTTTTTTTTATTTATAATGATATATATTATTATATAATCTAGACTCTTTTGTTTCAAAATTAATTTATTTCTCTGTAATTATGTATATTATCATTTTAAAATCTTATCACCTAAATTTTCTCCATATTTTCTAATCATCTTCTTTCATGTTTCTCATCTCTCAAGAAAATAGGAAAAAGGATAATTAAGTTCCAAATTTGGGGTGTACTACAAATTTTAATATATTATACAAACATTCATTTTCAAATTCAAACCATTCAACGAAAAAGTGTAGGGTCTACTATTATTTCTTGATTGGTGAATTATTGTCTAATTTCTACTTTTTCAACAACTTAAATTATTATTTTGTTAGGTTAATATTAAATAATTATAGTCTTTTAGTTGTATTTTTTTGCTCTATTTTTTATCCCATAATTTATTTAAAAAAAAAAAGGAAAACATGAAAACTGGTTAATATAGAGGCCCATTTTCTTAACTTTGCTTAGGGCCCCGATGACTACAGGTCTGGCCATGTACCTTGATCACCATGAAATTTCAATTCAAGCTTAACTAACCCATTTTCAACTTCGACCCCCTCTTTCTTTTCAACTCCAACCATCTTTTCTTCTCCATTATTCTTGTTCCCCTTCTTTCTTCTTCCTGTTGCTCTCTTCCCCTTCTCTCAATTCTTTCTTTTTCTGTCCTCCCTTGCTCTTCTTTCTTCTTTAAATTTTCAATCTCTTTTTGCTCCATTCTCTTCTTTCTCGATCCCACCTAACTTTCGCCATGCATTTTTCCCAACTGCAACTAAGCAACCTTTGGTAATCTCTAACCATTCTTTCATCATCCATCCTATATAGCATTACTTGAAAATTTCTAATCTCTTCCACCAATTGTTGATGGTTCCCTTGTGTAGTGATAGGCATGGTGTGCCTGTGTGGAAAGTGTCCTCACGTGTTTATCACTCGTGTTAAACTCAATATCACTTATGTGATAAATAATTTCCCAACATGCATGACACAACCAAAGGGATCAAGGGTAAACCAAATCAAAGGCATGAAAAAGAATGGAGATGAGAATTGATGCAGTAACAAGTGGAATTTCTTTACTTGTTATCACAACTAGAGACAACAAAAGAGAGATACAACGGTAGGCAGAATTTCTTGGCTTACTATTACTACAAGGGATGACAACTAGAACCAAGAAAAGAGTGGAAATAAGGAATAGTCACTCGACAAGAAAATAGCAATAATAAGAGAAAATATGATGATGATTACTCAACCATCTCAACAATTAACATATGAGTTCCATCACCATCAAATAATCACCCCACTAATTGAGCACAAATATTTAATTACTTCCTCCAACAATAAATTTCTTCCTCAAATAAACAACTCATACAATCACAACAACTCCACCGAATACTTATAACCCTTCTCCATAAATTTTATGTGGTCTAAGTACAAGGAGGATTTAATAATGCATGCAATCTAAGTGGCAAGTGTTGGTTAAAGTGGTTAAAAGATGGAAACATGGCTATGAAAGTAAAAGTGGTAACATTTCCCTCCATGGATAGAGTGCTTCAACTCCACAAATCATCAACAATCATCAATTCCACATTCAACACTATAATCCACAACTTGCCACTAATATATTACAACAATACAAGTTTTCACAATTAAGGCTCATAACACCAATGGGCATAATAACCATAGAGATCACTCTCTGCACCCAAATCCTGCAAAATGCACACATATATAATTATCCCCATAATGAATTCATGTCATATCACTACCATACCCAATAAATTAAAAGTCAGTGGTATCATAACTAGATGATGATCTCCAAGAGTTGAAATGGGAGAGTGAAAGAAAAACAAAGTCAGAGTCCAGGGAATTGAGATAGAATCTGCCGAGTTCTAAACTTTTTGTGATGTTTGATTTTTTTTTTTTTTTAATAAGATGACATAGAAAATAAAAGATAGGATTTACTGGAATTTAGGTCTGATACCAAATGATGAGAACCTCGTCAGTATATTGACCATCGATTCCCACACCAGATTAAAATTCACTCAACCGGTAAAATGATAGGTTTTATCTTGAACTCAATCACTCCAACCAAAGCAAACAGGATAAAAATCTTAAACCTCGAGCAATGGGTTAAGCACCTAAGATATAGGATAAAAAGACACAAGCAATTTCACCATTAAAATTGGTTGTATGTGTTTTAAACAAGAAACACAAACACAAAGAAATGGTGGAGAATATAATCTCCAAGAGGAATTTTCATTCAACTCAATTCATGTTCCAACATTTTTTTTTTTTTTTTTGTGATGAGTAATATGAGGCCTATATATACATGTTGGAGCCAAAAGGAGTGGAAAAGAAAAAAGAAAACAAAACAAAAGAAATTCAAAGTTTGCAAAAAAAAAAATAGAACAGTCTCGTGCAACCCAGCTGTTCATTTCGGCTGCAACGCTCAACGAGTGTGGTCGCACAATAGCAAAAACAAAATCTTGGTGCCTTACTCTTGTTCCAACTAAATAGATCAACTTTGAACTTTCTTCAATGATCCTAAGTCGTGAACTCCCTGAATTCATTATTTACAATTTAGTCCTCACAATTTCAATCCAGCTCCAATTCTTCAATTTTGTTACAAAAAGTCCTTTCCAAAATTCCATCTTTGACCCACTAATTCAAAAGTCTCATGAATTTCAATATGTTTTAGCATCGACTCAAAAATTGGGCGGATCCTGATCACATCATGTGTAAAATAGTTATATGAGACTTAATTTGGAATTTTATCATTATGAACATGTATTACTTTTACTTGTAACATATGTCACTTTTTGTACTCTCATGTGTGAATTTTAAATTTTAGTTATAATAGTAAATGGCTGTGAAACTGAATGGTACTGATTGAATATATGCATTTGAATGAAAGTTCAAATGAATACAAAGGTTGGGGCCTGTTGATCCAGATTTAAAGGTTGGAGATGAAACTACAAATGAATACAAAGGTTGGGGACCTTTGCTGCAATTTACCCAACAATTTTTTTTAATTCACCTGCGTATGTGTTTAGTTGAATTCAAAATTTTATGTTATTTTATTTTATTTATTTATTTATTTAGTCTTTTTAAGTGACTATAATTGATCTTGATTATTTCTCATAACCCTTTAGAGATCGGAAGAGCGTCGTAAGATCACTATAATTAACTCGACCTCAGAGTAATAAATTGAACCCCAATAGCATCAGGTACTTCTAGTCCCATTTTAGTGCCATATATATAACATATGACACCATACAGTGTTTGACATGCTCTAATACAAGTCACATGACTGTATGACACTATATAATACTATATGTATGGCATTTGATCATTTTTAAGGTACGTGTTCTCTGGTGGCCGCAAATCCACTTCCACTCAACTCTACAAGGTGCCGCTTAATCAAGACAAAATCTTGAATTTTCTCTCCTTCAAAATTCAAAATTGCACTTTCATCATTGTCCTATACCCACAAGCTTTTATACTGCAAGGATTAGGATTACATTCAGGGTTTTGGTGGTTTTCAAGGTTTTCGCTTCAATTCAATTCCTTATTACTTGGTACTGCGTTGACGGTTTTTATAAGGGGAAACAAAGCAATTTTAAATACATGGATCGGCGTCGGCCATTTGTGGGACAACTAAGTAGTGCCAAACTTGAGCTTGACTTGGAATGAATAATAATATACATACGTTACCTTCTCTTGAATATTCAAAAGAAAAAAAATAAATTAAAATAACTACATCACCTTCAATATTTGCATGAGTATGCAATTTTGGTAGATTGATAGATTTGTTCAACGTTGGCCCGCATAATAATCAAACAATTTCACAACAGATTTCATTCCCTGCTCTTTGCCTATAAAATCTGCACTTACATCCCCAAATTAATTATTTTGCAGTTGATTAGAAGATTAAAAGTTGCATGATCATTAATGGCTTATCTTGTTCTTCTACTATCTGAGTTTCTTTGGCATGAAAATCCCAAAAATTTGTTGCAATCTTTGTCCTCGTCTTCATCAATATCTTCTTCTGTGGGTACAAGTACCGGTGCGACCACATTTATGACGCTGGGGAGGGTCGTTAAAAGGTCGACAGGAAGTAGAAGTTGGCCTAATGATAGCCGAAATGATCAGAATCAATTTCAGGAACTATCTACGGTTTGCATAGAACTAGTTTTAGCGCTAGAACTTAGAATGCGATGCCAGTGTATACAGTTATTAATTAATGAGTGTAAGTAGTGGACAAGAAAGGATTTATTTTTGCAAAATCAAGCTTTACTTGCAATTCATATGCACTTTCTACAATTTTTTTTTTTCTTGAATTATTATTATTTATGTGATGTTGTTTTCTTAATTAGAAGTTCGGAAAACTGGTGAGTTACTGACCATACAATGGAGAGGAATTATTCCAACGTGAGTGTGAATTGAGGTAAGGTTGTCCGGTTAATTGGTGTCCAGTAACGAAATTGAAGCGCAGAGTGCGTGGTTCAATCAATTATGTACTAACCCATTAACTTGTCTAATTTGAATGCAAATGAAGGTTAGGAGAGAAACTTAACTATGACGTACGTTGCGTATCTCGCCACGTAGGACGTATTATATAGAAAAAAACATAAAAGAATTCAAAGGTCCCTCTAAAGAAAATTAGCATGAGCGTGTACGTAAATACTGTAGGCTGTTTTGTCTAACTGTACTTAGTTTTTACCAGATATGATTTTAGATACTTCATGATTGACTTTCAAAACCTGTGCTAAAAATGATTGTTTGGTAAAGATTTAAAAATGGGTGGGTTTTTAAATGGATTTAAAATTTAAATTTTGTATAAGTGTCAAGATGTAATTGTGTTATGTGGAGGTAATGATTAAAATGATGTAATAGTTCAAGTTAAATCCAATATGTAGTTAAATGTGATGTTGCGTTATGTCTAAAAGTTGAAATTTAAATTGATTGATAAATTCGAGGTATTTTTAAATAGTATCCAAACATTGTGATAGCCCGTATGTATATGGCACCACGGTGGCATATGATTATGTAATGTGTCTTGATGCACGCCACATGGTTGTGGTTTCTCCTGATTACTCTGGTTTCTCATGTACTTGACATCAATACTTTTTCAAACTTTACGCTTTTTAGAATCTTAGTCTTAACGCATGTCTCATGACACTATATAATATTAAATCGAGACTTAAACATGTACTTTGCAAATGGAGAGCGAGCCCTTGAACTTGTACCCACGCTCCACAAGTTATTGGGTTAGACGTGCTTCAATTTTAAACATTATCAAGACGTTATAAACTTTCAACGTACCCCAAAAGGTCGAAATGCAATCATTCATTGCAAAACAATAATATATATTATAACTAGCTTCCTTCAAATATATATATATATATATATTTTTGAAAGAATATATATATAATTAGTAGCAAGATTTCGGGGCCAATGTATGAGGGTAGAATTGGCTTCGCAGAAAAGGATACGCCAATTTTAGTGCGAAAACACAAGAAACACTGAGGGATCTATGTTGGACCAAAATACTACTCCCCCGTGTCATAAAAATAAACTCATATACTTTTTACGCGTAGATTAAGAAAAATAATTTAATGTGTTTGAAAATACAAAAATTACACTTAATAGTCTAATATACTCCTATTTAAGATTAGTTCTATTTAATATATTAAAAATTAATTAGTTGAGGGTATATTTAGAATAACAATTAATTGTTCAATCTCGTTTATGTAAAAGAACTATAATATGAGACAAATAAAAATAAAAATAGACTTATTTTTATGGGATTGAGGGGTATATATTAATAAATAAATATATACACACACGCAGATTTCAGTAATTATAGCTGCCCCCCTGTGAAGGGATTACTTTAGGTCCAGTGGCATGTTAACAATTATTATGATGATTCCAATCCCAAGATTAACTTTATTTTTCTATGTAATTCTCGTCTCTCTCTGTACAATTTAGTTAAGTCTGATCAATTTTTAATAGTTTCTCTCTCTTTTTTCTTTTTTTTTTCTTTTTTATTTTTTTGTCCCGGGGGGGGGGGGGGTAAGAGTGTGCAATCCACTTGTCACAATTCAAAACCGATATTGTAGTCGAATTGGTGGAAAGAAAATTGTTTACTTGGTTATTTCCATATGTATAATAATCTCGCGTATGAAGTATCATCATAAGCCAATGCGTTTTCAGTAATATAGAGCATTTTGTTTGTTCACCAAATTTGAATAGCTAAACACATCTTTTCATCAAAAAATTAAATTAAACAAGATGCGCCAATTAATCAGGCCTCTGATATCTACTTGTCGGTTGTCCATTAACTTACCAAACTCAATATACTATAGAACTGGAAATTCACTTAGGTGAACTTGATGCTAGAACTTGTATAACTCAACAATCAACCCACTTCATTGGCTATAAATCAATCCGATTTATTTATAACTAGATTTATTTATAACTATGAGCCTATGGATCTGGCATCTAAAGGATCTGGCATCCTCTCCCACAAGGAAGAATCTATGTATTTGAACATGGGCATTTGTATTAGGCTAATTTCTTGCTTAAGTTACGGCGTTTTTAAGGAAAAAATTGTGTTAGGCCAAAGCAAAACAATAATAAATGCGTGCTTGGTCACATTAATTAAATAATAATAATATGAAATATGAATACGCGATCGACACTGTTTTTCCAACCAAAGCACACTTTACTATGCACTATTCTTTCTTCAATTTGCTGAGCCATTTGGAATCTAACGTGAACAAAGTCAATGGAAACTTCTCTGGGCTTTGTAATTTGTGCAAAATTCCGAATTCAACATGTGAAGCAGATCCACACAGCAAGGGTTTATTTTTAAATATTTCATTTCATACGGGTATGAACAAGCAAGTAAATTTTTTACCATTAGTTAAAAACTAAAGCCAAGATGGGTTCAATTTTAAAAACCTTCTTAGTGAAACCTAATCAAAAACAAGAATGCGATTTTTGTATATTAAACTATAAAGGAAAGAATTGATCAAGCACCTTCAATGTACATACACAAGGAAAAAAAATAAAGAAACAATGTATAATTACATACTCTACAAAAAGTTTTAGTATAATGTGGTTTGGAATATCTAACATTTGAAACATAAATAAGCAAATTATTTGTGTACATATAATCGCAAAACTTGTGTGTCAATAACTTTCTCTTCAAAATATTTCAAACCAAATATATATATATATATATTATCTAATATGCAGATTGTAAAACATATATATAAATATATATATATATATATGTACAGCCCAACGAAGCGTTGCTTTGACTTTGTAATTTATGGCTGGAAAGACGCAAAGGCATTTTCATCGAGTTAATTACCTTTTAAATGGTAAATTAGTTTAATCAACTTTTATTTTTTAATTTTTTTTCCTAGGCCACAAATTCCCCGGAATATGCCTATAAATAAGCACCCTTGCGAACCAAGAAGTCCAGTTCACTGCATACACACTTTTGAGCACAATGGCTCTAGTTCTAGGAAAAGTTATTGTGCTTTTTGTGCTACTGTCTGGCTCCATCACAGTTTTCTGTGATTCTCTTGACATTGCCAATTTACCACTTCCAGTCCACCCGCCGGCTCCCGCTCCCGCTCCCGGCCACCACAAGGGCCACCACCACCACCACCCTCCAGTTAAGCCTCCCACTCCACCACCGGTTA
>CAVNYN010242521.1:0-20953 GCA_963692815.1 Nyctanthes arbor-tristis | reverse complement strand
CAAATCAAATATAAACCATAACATAACTGATTTTACTTAAATATGTACATTCAAAAGTATATTAGCCTTATTCTTTTCTTCTTATGGTACACAAGCATACAAAAGATTTCAAATTGTCATTAACTATAACAACCATATTTTCTTTTCATATTGCTAGTTGATCATTCCAATCTTGTCAAAAGGCTCGTTTCCAGAATGTATCCAAAATGTTGCTCAAATTTCAGTTAATACCTATAAGGGAAAACATTAAAAAAGTATTTTCGTGAGTATTAACGCCCAGTGAGTGGAATGCTAAAATAAACTGTCATACTTTTAAGATCGGAAGACATTTGTCATTTTTATATTCATCCAAGCAAATCGTAAGAATTTCATCTTGGATCAAACATTTATAAAGTCAGTGCAATGTCAGAACATCATGAAAATTTTTTCATTTCAACGCCATCATAGAATTTCCCCCAAAGTATATCTAACATCTCATAATCATAATATCAAGTCATACACATGGAGACGTCAGCTTAGGCCATAGGTACCTTATGACCCCTTCGCCCTAGGTGGTACAATGAACAACTTGAGTCATAGCTAGCACATAAGCCCCTTCGCATGGGCGGCATTCATTTAGTCAGCTTGAGCTATACGCCCCTTCGCCCGTAGGCGGCATATCATTTGGTCACCTTAAGATATATAGGCCCCTTCGCCCGTAGGCAGTATGATCATAAATATTGGATACAATTTGGGGAAATTTCAAATCATGCATCTCAAAAATTCTTAAAGATCACATTTTCAAACTTCATAAATTTCTTGAATAAGAGAAGAATTTTCAAAATGTCCATAAAAGCATTTTTCTCATAAACTTCACATCATGCACATATAATTGAAACATAATAAATTTCATTTACAAGAAATTTGAGAAAATTTCACTCACTGGCTATATGTCTGAATTAGTTTGATTGGTAAGCTTTTCATTTATGTTCTTCATAACATATTTCACTACTTAAAAATTTCTTTATTTAAACTAAAGTTTATCAACATAACATTTTCTTTGGATTACAAATTCTCTATTACATTAACTTTCCTAAGATTTCTTTATTTTCACATTAAACATATAATTATCCCTCTTATCTAATCATTCTAGATTTTATTCCATCTTAAAATTATAATAATGTCACATAGTAAAATCTTAAATATCCACTAGAAATAACAACACTAACTTCTCATCTTTAAACATTAATCTTTAGCCTTTAATAAGATTTTCTACACTTGTTTTTAAATATTAAACTATTCATATAAATACTCTAGTCTTTATTCTACCTTAGAAATTGTAGGGCATCACACATTAAAGTCTCAAATGCCTATTAAAAATAACAAATAACACTAATTCTTAATCTTTAAACACTAGTTTTTTAGTCTTAAATAATTTTCACATTTACTATTAAATCTTAAGGCATTCATTTCTTATATTCATTCTTAACTTCACCACTTTCTCAATTGCCATAATACCAATTCATAAAACCATGACACTAACTTATGTCAAAATTTCAATTCACTCACTTAATATAAAGTTTCAACTATATAAAATTTCATCTTTACACTATCTACTATAAATCCCTATAATAACTTCAAGAATCTCATATTTCATAATCAAATAACTATTTAATGCCTTTAAAACATATATTAAATAAAATTATAACCTAACATTAAATGTTCCTAAAATTTCCATAAATGCTATATTCTTAAACTTATATAAATTAAAAGGTTAACGACCAAATAATACTTACTAGTTTACTCCTTGGATTTGCCCTTCTTTCTTTCTTCTTTCTTCTTGTTTTTGTTTTTTGGCCTTTTGTTTTGTTTATATGATATATATTATATTATATATGTTTTATGTAGACATTGACCCCATTTTCCCGAGAATTCTCTGGACGTTTTTTTTTTCCCTTTTGTCTTTTGTTTGTTTTATATGATATATATATATATATATATTATACCAAATGGCCCAAGCTTACAAGAATTCTCTAGGGCCAACTTGATTTCCATGCCAATTTTTTTTCCAATTTAACCCTTAATGTTACATTTCTGTTTAATTTGGCCCTCCTATTTTCAATCTATTATGTGAAGTGGAAGTATAAAAAAATTTGGGATGCTACATAACACCTCTAAGCTAGAAACCTTTAGCTTAACATTATCATGATAAAAAAAAAAATCATTTCCAATCACAGATCTTGACACTTCTCTTTGTTTTTACTGACTAATTATTAATTGTTGCCATTTCACACAATGAACATTGTTAGAGTGAAGATTTTTTTAATCTGTCCACATGCATGTTCATTGTGGACATCACTCTCAAATATGAGTATATAAAACTTCTTTTTTTTTAAAGCAATGAATATATGAAACTTGGTCATCATTCGACGGGTTTTTTCTCTCCTTCTTTTTCATTTTGTCTTCCCTTTTTTTTTTTTGTGGATTGGTTGAACAACACCAGATGGACAAATGATGTAATGTAATATTACTAGTTATCGTGTGATTTTTAAAAAGTATAATAATGTGCTGGTATTATGAAAGATATATATATATATATATATCACTATCTAGACCAACATTCCTAGTGGTCTTTTCTCTCTCTTTTTTTTTTTTTAATTATGAATCCTTTATTTAATTTATGTGTCCCAATCCAAGACAAATTTAAGATAAACGAGGCGACATAAATATGTCCCGTCATATGCAAACATTATTAAAGAGTGATGATGCCTTTCTATCATTGCTCCAATGTAAAAATAGACAAAGCCAATGCGCTAAAGTATTTTATTTTAAAAATAAAAGTAAGTCAAACTTTTTTTTTTTTTTTGGGAAATTAAAAGTTAATCAAATTAATTGCACATGAATAAAACCAACAGGCAAGTCGCAAATTCACATGTATCTTTTCAATTGGTAGACTGTTGGATGGATCATGATTAGTCCTATTGTTTCACGTGTCATTATTATGAATAGATTATGATTAGGTCGCACATCAAAATAGACAAAGCCAATAAAAATAAAAGTTTGAGGAATTTTAGAGAGACATGAAAAATAGAAATTAATGAAATATTCTTATGTGATACACATTTATTGAGTGATGATTACATGGTTACTTTTTCATCATTTAATATAAATATACCACATAATAATATCATCTATTAATGTCTATTTTTCATATCCCCTTAGAATTTTTGTAAAAGTTTGGTCAAATGAATTGCACATGAATAAAACTACATGCAAATTGCAACTTCACATGCATCTTCTGGAACAAATTCTCACTTATCTAAGAGCATCTACAATAGAGTTGTTAAATTTAATTTGTTATATAAAGCAAAAATATGAACTTTAAGTGATTGTTAAGTGACATGTTCACATTTTAAAAGTCTAACTATCAATTACTGATACGTTGAAGATGTCAAATTGAATTGAAGTGTAAAATGTAATTACAAACAAAAGTTATTCGTCATTTTTTATAGTAATTTGCCCAAGATTCAATAATCAATGATTACTACAAGAAATAAATGAAAGAGTCCTATATTTAGTTGTTAAAATAATTGTTAACTTTAACAACAAATTTAATTTGGTGTCAAAAAGATTACTTAAACAATTTTGATTTAAAACCTAGCTTTATAGCGGGCGCTCTGATTCAATAGTCCGCCCCCGCTTACTTTCTTTTTTTCTTTTCCTTTTTTTTTTGTTTTTTGTTTTGTTAGTTTTCATTTTTGTAAAGGGATAATAGACCTACTTTAATCTTGAACCCTAACAACGATTAAACAATCATTAAACAAATGCAAAGCTAATGAAATGAATCCCATTTTTATTAATTCGTAAACTAAAGTCATAATTTACCGCTGTCACAGAGTTTACTCATTTTCTTTTGACTTTTAACAATATAAAAATAGTTCGTTAGATATGGCTCAGCTTGCCATGTGCAGTTTTTATTTTTCTATTTTTTTGCACCTAATAAAAATCGTCTGAATCGGAGGTTAATTTCTAAGACGTTCTGATAAGTTTATTTTTCAATTTTTTATCTTTAAATTAGGTTTTGGCTCGACGAGTAATGAGACAGCTAACCAAAATACATCCTTAACACTTTTTGATGAACGATTCGAAATTATATGAATAAATTATCAATAAGAAATTAAATGTTAGTCAATAATGCAATAAGATGCCGAATCTGAATAATATCTCCTTTTCTATTCTCATTGTCAAAACTTGTTTAAAAAATATTGGGTAAATTGTTTCGTTTCCCCACCCAAAAGAAACTATAAAACGGCTTAATATACTCCCCCTTCTTGCAAATATGGCCCTCTTTTATTTTCACAATGTTTGAAGATATTGAATAAAATTTGTTGGAAAAGTAACATTAACAACAATTTTTCTTATATATGCCCTTTTTCCATTTATTATTCCACTTTAACTAGATCCACTTGCTTGCTAATAGGCAATTATAATGCATATTAAATCTACTTGCTTACTAATAAATAATAATGCATATGCCCTTCAAGAAATAATAATAATGTATATATTAAATAAAGTTAAATAAAAAAACAAAGAAAATTATTAAGGAAAATGAACTATAATTTGAGATAGATAAAAAAATAATAGTACCTTATCTTTTCGGAACAGAGTGAATACTTTTTAATTCTAAAATTACTGAATTTTCAAAAAAAAAAAAAAGGGACCTAAAACACATCACCTGATCTTGGGCTCATTACTATATCTAGAATCCTATTACTTAAAACATAAATATTTCATGAATTTTATCTTCTCATTGAGGGCTTCAATTATCAATAAAACGTTAAATAGAAAAATATACATACATAAAATAAACATAATGTGTAAGTTGTTTTTATTTTTTGAGCATATACAATGTAACAATATTTATTGGGCACCTTGGGCAAATGAAATAGACATTATATATATATATATATATTTGAACGTGAAATAGACATTATATTTACAACGAAAACTGTTAGACAATATTTAATGCATCTCCTTTAAATAAGAGATGTGGTTGGCCAATTCAAAGCACGCAAAGCACAAGTGCACTATCACTCAGTTTACATACCACTTCAATTCAACTTCGTAGCAATGGCTGCCCAAAACGCCAATGAAACTCCATTTTCATTTGACGATTTGAAGATACAACACTCTGATTTTCCCAAAGATTTTATCTTAGGTACAACAACGTTAGCTTATCAAGTACATACTACGTATATTAACGACGTTCAATAATCATCATGTTAAAAGGTTTTCTTGAAAATGTACATTTATCTATCAGGTTGAAGGTGCTTGGGCCACTGATGGTAAAGGCCAGAGCAACTAGGATATCTTCACAAAGACGAACCATGATAAAATTCATGGTAGAGCTAATGGCTGTGTCGCTATTAACCAGTATAACTTATTGAAGGTAATTCTGAGATAATTATTACCTATATATATTCTTCTTTCTTTCCGTTATTCAGGTTGAGCTTAGGCCTCATTTTTTGAGCAGTTTGTGTTCATGATTTTCCATAACGTTGCAAGAAGATGTCTAACTGATAAAGAAACTCAGGCTCAACTCTTACAGCTTTTCGATTTCATGAACAAGTCTATTGCCGGGTCAGTAAATATATAGACAGACATTGATTGTGTTGAAGAATAGCATTTTATCCAGAATTAATACCAGATGTTTACTGTAATTGTTGACATGAAGTTTCATGAACTTCTTAGTCAGCAATACAAGTGGGGACTTGGGCAATGTGAGAAATCAGATGGAAGGGACAAAGTGTAAAATGAAGTTGAGTGTTAGCCCCTGTTGAAGCTGGAGGTCTGACCCTCAAGAAGCAGAGAGCCAGCTTCTGAATCACTATTATTTCTCACTCAAGAAGCAATTTTTCCCTCTTAAAAGTTCGGAGATGATCCTCTTCTTGGGCCTCCTTCTCTCGTATTTATAAGTGCTTGATGGGCCTTTCAGGAGATCTACAAGAGGGGAGCAGACCAAACATAGGTTTCTACTCCCATGCTAGATTATTATAAAACACAATCTCAAGACTTCAGTTCTAACAACCTCGTACAGTGTCCTATAATTAACTTTAACTAATAACTGTCGACAACTGATTTTCAACTGTCATGAGGAGCAACCGTTCCAACGTGAGCTTCACAGGCCCTGAGAGCCTTAGGACCTTGGTAACTACAGTACTCTGGGTTTAGCAGCTCCCTGACGGACTTTTGGGCTTCGGTACTTTTCAGGGGTTTGAGCCCAGCTCCGTATTGGACCCTTGGAGTTGGGTGCTCCTTGGAGACTTAAAAGCTTAACTCCTGCCTGGTGATTATCTGGTACAGCAGTAATTATTTGTATTATTATATGAGGAAGATTATCAGGTGCGTCAGCAGAGAAGGAATCAAATACTACAATGATCTCATAGACTCGCTTCTTCTTGGAGGTTGATTATTATGTGCTCGAATATATTATTCTATTTTAGAAAGACGAAAATTCTTCTTGATTAATCTCTTTACATATTTACTTTGATTTGGGTAGACATTCCGCCCTGCGCAACTCTTTTCCAATGGGATCTTCTACCTATGAAGCAAGGAAACTTTAAAAAGGCTAGCGTTTCGTGTCAGAAACATTTTAGAAACTGAAACCCTCCAGAAATTTGGAAGTATTTCGAAAACTCTTAAAAAGTTTCCTAATTTTTAATGAAATTCAGAAACTCTAAGGAAACTTTATAGACACTTTAGGGAAACTTTTAGGAAACTGTATGACAAAAAATTCAGATTTTTATTTTTAAAAAAAGGAAAGCTTAATTATAGTCATGTTAAAAAAATTATAGATGGTAATTTTATTGATGTTTTAATATAAAATACATTTAAACTAACTTAAACCAAATTAATTAAATTTCTCATTGAGAAAGAAGTCTAGGAATTAACCTAGTTATAAGTTGCAAAACATGCTGAAGATTTGGTTTATGTTCACAACAACATTCGTCTTTTGTTAGGAAGAAACTGACAATACTACACGGACAAAACTAAAATGTGGGATATAGGTGGAGAACAATTTGACACTTTGAGGATGTTGGTGCACTTAACATTGCAAGTCTTTCTTTAGATGAGCCAGAGATGGAGGCAGTATTATACAATGATGTCAACAATAGTGTCATAGATATCAATGGCGATGATGTTCAAGAAATTTAATTGTGGAACTTTTTTGAAGTTTTTTAGTTTGTGCATTACTTTATTTTAGTAATTATTTTGTGATGACAATGAATTTTGATTTTTTATTAGATTGAATTGATTTTGATATTTTAGTTATCTAAATCATATTAATTAGTGTTTTGAGGTAAGGGCTTCTACAGTAACAGATTTGGTTCCGGATTTAAAACTAAATCTGCTTAGGTGGTGCTGACTGGGAGCCACCTGGAGCCATGCGGCTACTTAGGGGTTGATGTTCCCCTTCTCTCAACTATACTGATTTTCTTGTGGAATGAAATTCAGTTTTTTTTTTTTTTTTAAAAAAGTCCAATTAGTAGCGAAGTATAAAAAAAAAAAGCAAAGAGAATTAATTTGAAGAATCAAAACCTGGAAGAAAAGACGCCCCCCCCACAGAGAGAGAGAGAGAGAGGGAGAGAGAGTAGCGTCTGCTTTTCTAAGAGAATGAGAGAGAAAAATTAGGTTTCCTATCTCTAATATAATTCTAATCTTCCCTTTCCAGAAATAATAAAACTATCCTATTTACTTAAGTAATTCTTATAAAATATTCCTGTTCTTTCTAAAATGCGTGGATTCATTTCAAAAAAAAAAAAAAGAAGAAAAAAGAAAAAAACTGTGGGTCCAATAAAAGCATTTTCTAGTCATCCCATCTTTTTTCTTAAAAAATTCGTCCATATCTTGGATCTGTGAGGTGTGCCCACGCCTTAACTGCTAACTTGTTCTTTTGAGTATCACTCGGAGCATCACTGGCAAATAATACGTGTCCATGCCTTAAATAAATTTTGTTTCAAACTTGTTCATCTCTTGAGCTCTAATTTTCCATTAACAAATTCTGAATATTGATTCATTTTCACTCAATTCCTTCATCTAACCCACGAAACACAAAACATAATGAAAATTCATAATATAAATACTTGTAATCACTAAAGTATGAGGAAATATAACAAATTATATATATCCATTATCCACGCCATCACTAACACTTGTTTATGTAATGTGTAGTGGCCGAAATGCTTAGTGAAGGGAGCGAACTTGTCTTGTTTTTTGGCACCTAGTAATTTCCATTTCATATATAGCATCTCTGCTTGCATTGATTCCATAGACAATAAAATAATAATTTATTCAGAATGAAACCTGGTTTTTAATTTGACTATGTTAGCATATTAATTCTAACTCAAAATAGAATCCAGTAAAAAAGTACATTGGTCGGTGTTGAATCCAACAAATAATAATAATCTTGCTTTAGAAATGTAAAAACTGTAGTAGTGGCGAGTAAGATCGTATCCACAAAGATTGGTAAGATTTAATTCTTCAGAAAAAATCAGACAACTAAAATAAAAGAGGGTTTTTGAATTTAATGGACAAAATAAAATAAAATAAAATAAAATAAATTTAAGTAAACAATATAAAGTAAAATTTCTAAAAATACAAATTGATAAGAAATTTATATATATGATAGATATCCAGCCCAAGGTATACAAAAATAAAATCCTTCATTCTTTCACTAAAATGTTTATGGTTATTGATGCGATCGAATAACCTAAGTTTCCTTACTTTTTCAATAACCTAGATAAGTTCAATGATTATTTCCTTTGCTAACAAACAATCCTAGAAATATTCTTAGGATTTAATTTCTTAACAAAATTAGGTTCTAATAAATAGAAACGCTTAATTCATTTAAGCTAGATATTATATATTCCTATAAGATGAATTAAATACTCTAGTTGTATTTAATTTGTCATTTTACTACTTAGATTAGAATTTTGCAGACAATTACCGGTCTAGAATTCTAACTAGAGATATATTATTTCGACAATTAAACAATGTGCGCCTTGTATAATCAATCAAAATAATAATATGAATGAACACAAGAAATATATATATATATATATAGGTAAAGAATAAGGAATACAGTAAAATTGATTCGATCTCACAATCACATAAGAATCAAAACTTCAAATGTACTAGAAAAGTAAATTAGCTATCTATCAACTAGAGAAAAATCCCCAAAATTTTGACAAAAGTTGACGTGAAGAATCAATCATGAATAGCATATTCTTAATGATAATCAGGATCAAAATGAACAACATGAAACTCCTTTCGCTTTGTCTGATTGTATGTTAGGTAGAAATAGAGAAAAAAGAGTTTCTAGACCTTCTGTGAGATTGAATGATTTTTCTTATGCTATCTTATCTTGTAATATATTTGAAGAATTATCTGAGTGTGAACTAAATACATTTGATGAAGCTGTGTCTGGTAAACATGCTAAGTGTTGGTGGATTGTATGAATGATGAAATGTCCTCTTTGCATAAAAACAAAACCTGGGTGCTTGTTCCTAGACCTACTGATAAATCTATTGTTGATTGTAGATGAATTTATAAGGTTAAGGAGGGTGAAGAGCCTAATACTGTTAAGTTCAAAGCTAGATTAGTTGCTAAAGGGTTCACTCAAAAGCATGTGATTGATTAAGATGAAATTTTTTCATCTGTTGTTAAATATGTCACTTTGAGAATTATGTTTTCACTTGTTGCACACTTTGATTGGGAAATGAAACAATTAGATGAGAAAACTGCTTTTTTGCATAGTGACTTAGATGATAAGATTTTTATGTCACAATCCCCTAGTTTTATTGATTGTAACGATCCTGATCATGTGTGTTTGTTAAAGAAATCTCTGTATGGCTTGAAACAAGCTCCTAGACAGTGAAATAAGAGATTTGATGCCTATATAAGAAAGCTGGATTTTTGTAGGAGTGCATATGATACTTTACTTTAAATTCAGCAGTGATGTACCTATTTTTCTACTTTTGTATGTGGATGATATGTTGCTTGTTAGTCCTCTATTGATGCTGTTATTCAATTAAAAAGGCTCTTTACTCTGAATTTGATATGAAGGATTTGGGACATGCTAAGAAAATCCTTGGAATGAATATTCAGAGAGATAGGTAAAAATCTATGCTTGTTTTAAGTCAAACCACTTATGTTCAAAAAGTGATGAAAAGTTTTTCTATGTTGGATCTTAAACCTGTTACAATTCCTTTAGCTGCACATTTTGCCTTAAGTAAAAAATCAATGCCCTACATCTGTTGAAGATACTGATCATATGAAAAATGTGCCTTATTCTAGTGCTATTGGTTCTGTTATGTATCTCATGGTGTGTACTAGACTGAGTAGATACATGTCAAAACCTAGTGTTGAACAATGGGAAGCACTTAAATGGTTGTTGAGATATTTGAAACATTCTGTTGATATTGGTTTGGTTTACAAAAAGTTCTCAGAAGGGGTGGTTCTGAAAGGTTTTGTTGATATCAACTGTGCCAATGATAGAGATAACAGAAAATATGTTACTTCTTATGTGTTCAGTTTACATGGTGGATGTGTTAGTTGGAAGTCTCAGCTTCAGCATATTGTTGCTTTATCTACTACTGAGTCTGAGTATATTGCTATGACTGAGGCTATGAAAGAGGCTCTCTGGTTGAAAGGTCTTCTTGGGGAAATTCAGTTTCCACAAAAAAGCTAACAGTGTTTTCTGACAGTCAATCTTCTATATAGTTGTGTAAGAACCCTGTCTTCCATGAGAGGACCAAACATTACTCTATTTTATTAGAGATATGGTGTCCAGTGGAATAGTTCAATTGGATAAAATCCCTTCACAATTCAATCCAGCTCATATGGGCACTAAGTATTTGCCCTTGAGTAAGTTCAGGTCATGTTTAGTGTTATTAAACATTGTCTCAGGTTAAGAGTAAAATTTCTATTAATTTTCCTCTTTTATTTCTTTTCTGAATTACAGTATGTGTTTTTCTTTTCCTGTCTTAACTATTTGTATTTGTGTACAGGTGTAATAAAAAGACAACGAGGCCTCCAAGTTATGAAAGTTTCCTTGTAACTAGAACGCCCAATTGGCTCAGGTGGAGATAGGTAGAGTTTAATGGCCTAATTGGTGCTTTAGTCCAGCCCATTTTGTTAAGCCTAGCTTACGGCCCATGAATATTCTCGCAAATCCTAACCAGGTTATGAGATGTGATTTGAACTGTTCGTTGCGAAGATTGATCCTGCCCGTTCATTCTGTGCATTTAAGGTTGTACACTTCTCATATTAGGGTTAATTATTTTCCTTTAGATGCTTCTAGGGCTCTCTGTAATTCTCTCTCTTCTCTCTGTTTGTGATACGTCTTTTCATGAGTAATAATCTTAAGGTTCAGGCTTTGTTACTTCTAGGTGGAGTTAGGGCTAGATTCAGAGAGAACTTGTAACGAGGATCCAGTGTAATTTGCTGTCTAGGGTTTTCCTGCGTGACTGCTTGTACTCTCAGTTCTGTTTTTGCGGTTCTAATGAAAGGGAGACCGAATCAACCGTAGGTTGAATCTCGACGATGAGGAGTAGGGGTTCCAATTGATTTTGGAATTGCGGACCTTTTTGGGGTCCTTTGGCGCCAAAATAAGTCCTGCTTGTTCTTATTACTTTGCTTTCTATTTTTGCCTTAACTTCTTGTTTCATTCGATTTGTTGTGGTTGGCCGCTTATATCTTGGTAGCAAACTATTCATCCATTCCAAAACTATAAAGCCATACCCTTACACACACTTTGAATTCTGGAAAAAACACAAAACCTTTCAAAAAGTAGGGAAGACTCATAAACCCCTCAACAGAGAGGAAAGATTGAAACTCGATACTTGTTTTTCTGATTGAAATTTGGCATTTATTTCTCGCCACCAGCTTTTAATTCCCTCTATTAGTCTTGCTATCTTATTGATGGGAAATATTTACCAGTAGCTTTAATTTGAAAAATAGGTTAATCTGGAACTCTATGTTTAACCTAGGCTGTATTATCTCTAATGATTAAAACTTATTATTTTCTATGGATGAATTAAGAATAACAAAGACTACAGATTGAAACTCCAATTCTAGCAACATATGATAGTGTATTTAATCTAGCATGCTGAAACTAAATTAAAAAAAAAAATACAAATCATGACCATTAAGATTTGAAGGAACACAGAGAATTTCTCAAGGGTAAAGAATAATGTTACTAAAATTGATTATTGACTAAAAAAGGTTTTAGACTACATCATCCCCTTGAAGTGGAAGAAGAAAAACTAGCCTTATATGGTATTGATACTCATGTCTATTAGGCATCTTTTGCTATCTAATAAACTCAGGGTGAAGGTTGATATTTTGTGGGATTTAGTTTTTATTCATAGGCGAAAACCGATTAATTGATAAGTTAAAAATTGCCAATATCACACCCATGACTAGAACCGAGAAGGACCAAGAGCAATTTTTAAGGGACTTTTCTTGAAGTAATATATGTCATGGTTACTCAGAAAGCTCACCCAAACACGCTACTTTTATATATATGGTAACTAATATCCCCACCCTTGCATTGCATAGGTAGAATACAACATTACATTAATCAAATAGAGTATTATATCCGAATACAAATATCGATTGATTGTTTTATAATGGTCAATGAAATTGAAGTAGAAAACTAAATGAAACATCTATTTAAACTAAAAGAGATATTGTAAACCAAAATATAATATAGCTAAATCAACAGACATATAATAATTACACTGAAGTGTACCCAACGATAATAAACAAATAGAGAATATTTGTAAAGAAAACTGCAATAAATTTTGGAGAAAATGGGACAATTCCAGCATTATTATTAAAAATTGAAAAAGTTAACATATTACACTATGATTATGAATACAAATTATTATTACCCCAGTGTATGTATTGAATAGAGGATTATATTGTTTATCTACAATGTCACTAATCATTATATTGTCCCTAATTATAAAGTTTTTAATTGTATGAGAATTGGATGTTTTATTTCAGCAAATTTACCTTCATATATTTGTTTTTATATAGATGGCATAAGTTGTTGCATTGACATTCATTAATAGGAAAAAGACTCTTTGTAGGCAACATGCACGTGTAGGGAATTCAAATGAGATATATAACAAACAGTTAAGACCAGCCAGATTTAGTTTTTGAAAAACATGTACGCATTGCCATTATCCATGAACATTACCCATGGACATTATCCGTGAACATTATCCATCAAAAAACTTGTTTAAATGTGTAGGGAAAACATTATACATGAACAATTCTACTAATGTTTCCATCAACCTATTAACTACATTAAAATGAGATGTATGTACAACTAAAAAAATCGACCACGCTTAACACATTTTAAAAGGGCATAAAATGAAGAGAAGCAAGAAAACAGTTTGTGAAATCAAATATATCAAACTTGAAACATAAAAGCAATACACCATCCCTTCCAAGCTGCAGGTGAAGTTAGCTACAAAATGCTTGGCTAATTGCAAAATGAAAATGATTAAAATTTTATTTGGGAAAAAAATATCACTGCAGTTTATCAATTACACGACAAACAAATGTAGGCATATAAATTCACAAACTAAAGGTTGGACATCTAGAATTTCATTTTTGAAACTTAAAAAACCAGAATGAAGATGGGCTGCATATTTCTAATGTCTCAACTAAGTGATTTCAAAGACAATCATCATAATTTAATTCGCAGTACAAAACCTAGCAGCAACAGATAAACAAATGTAGGAACAAAAAGGAAAGGACAAAAAGCTACCATGCACCAAAGCTTTTGAAGACGACGTTGATTTAGGGTCAGCCGCTACCGGCACTTCTATTGTCGCCCCAGAGGCAGCGGCGATGTGGTCTACTTGGGAGTTGGGCTCAGCCGTCGTGGGGTCCTCTATTGTCGGGGTCAGCAACAATAGAGCTGTGGTTGATTCGGGGTCAACTGCTGTTAGTTCTTCTATGGTCGCCCTAGAGACGGCTGCGACAGGGTGTGCTTGAGAGTAGTTCTCAGCCTCTGCTGGATATATACAGTCTTCCAAAGTGCGGCTGTGAGGGACGAAGAGGCAAAAAGTAGCAGAAACCACTGGAGCTCCAGTTGATTCAAGCTCACACATTACCGGATCTTTGGTTGTCGCGCCAGGGGCGGTGGCGACGGGGTCAATTTGAGAGTCTCCAGAACCAATTGCAAATTAGGTTTTTACACAAGAAGAAAGAAGAAAATGTCTCCACAAGCTAAATTACAAAAATGCCATGGTCTTGAAAAGAGAAAATTAAAAAATACGCTTTATAGAAGGGAAAAAAAATTACTCAGGCTAATGTCATGATGACATCAGCAATTATAGGCGGGAAATTAAAGTCTTGACTACTCTTGATTTATATTATAATAATAATAGATGCCATCTTTCCATTTTGTGTGCCTATCACAAAATGCGCTGATTGATGCTCAGAAGGGAAATTGCCGTCGAAGATTGATATGGCCTTATCTTTGGAAAATACCGTTGTGGGATTGTTTTTGATCCTTATATACTTCTTTTATATGATATGACTTAGTTTAAAGATATTTCTCACCCCAAATGAAAGCACTCTCCACAAGCTGACAATGATTTTTGCACGTAAAATGGATGGGTTGTAGAATACATTCCACAACCTCTCCACAAGCAATGATAAGTCATTCTAACCGTACCCAGTTTATAGATTGCATTCTACGACCTGTTTAGAAGCTATTCAGCATTGTGCATTTTAATCCGCGATTCAATGTTTTCTTGTGGATTTTGTCTTTTCCAACTCTTTAATTTCCACTCTAATATCGTCCAATCACCTTACAATCTTGGTTTTCACCTCAGTTAAGTTTGGAAGAATTCATAACTCTGAGATTTTGTTTGCTTTTGCCCTGAACACTTCCATTTGTCTCCTCAATTAAAATATAAGGGCTTCCCCAATCGTGCGCCAAAATGGGGTTTTTACTCCATTTTGGTGCACAATAAGCGGCAGGGGCCGACCTTTGGGGGGGGGGGGTTAACTGCTAGGCTTAAGCCTAGGAGGCCCAAACTCCAACTTTCAATTATTTTTCTTACCCTTTTTTTTTTTGAGAGAGAGGATTTTTTTTTTTGACGCAAAGTAAATATTTATGTTGTCAATTGTTTTGGAAATTTTACAAACTCACAAGCAAACAATGGCGTTTGATTTTTAAAGTCTTAAATCTGTATCGAAGTTTAATTTTTAAAAGAGATCTTAGCGGATTCAAATGACATTTTATATTTATTTAGATGAACGTTTATTATATTGATTTAACTCTTAATGTTTGAATATCTTATAAGACTTTTTTTTTGAGTTGATTACCACACATATTGTAGTTCAATACTTCTTTAAACATTGCAATAAAATTTTTTAGTAGCCGACTAAGAAAAAGAATTCTAGGCCCGTCCTTGATAAGGGGTCCAACTGTGTGCCATATGCGCAGGGTAAAATGGCAGCAGCTATAGTTGTGTGCCATTTTGTGCACCACCATAACAGTTGCAAATGAAATGGCATTTTCTTGTTTCATTTTTTTTGGGCTTTTTTTTATACATAGTTTTTGTTTGTTATCTTTATGATACAGGTTTTTTTTTTTTTTTGCATGTGCCTTGTTTTTGAATTTTATTTTTTCTTTTTATTCTTTCGTGTTGGTTTCATCATTTTAATTTAGCGTTATTTCTAGGTTCTTTAATTACACTCGGTTGTTTGTACGGTGTGTAATTACATAGCATTATTCTTATTTAAATTATTTTGCCTAATTCAATTCTTATCAACTTACTAATTTGTAAGAAAATGAAGAAATTAATTTACGAGACTGCATGCATTGTTTGAACGCAATTTGTATAAATGTTTCTTTAGTTGCATCACGTTACTAATACGGTACATAATTATTTATTTTTTAGAATATGTTAATAGTTGAATATTAAAGAAAAATACTAATAGTAGTATATTTTACAAATAGTGAGAGCAAGTATATTTTACAATAGGGTATGCTTTGAGTTTTATTTTTTTATTATTAATATTAATGGTAATAAAGTTAATTTCACAAGAAACTAGACAACTGGTTCTAGTTGGATTGATAAAGGATATATCTCTATTTGCATAGATAAGTGCGCACGAAATTATAATTCCACTCCTATAAGTGCACATTTAAAGGGAAAAAAAGTATTTTTTTTTCTTTTTGGGTCAAGACAATCCTATGTGTAAGCTTGGAACCTCAGCTGACAAAAAGCAATGGTTAACAAATTATATAATCGTTCAAACATCAAGGCTTCATTTGGAATTGTTGTTAGACATCCAACTTCTATTTGTATGAGAATCACAACTAATGAAAGTGTTTGCCAAAAAGTTAAATTTACCAGACATTTAAAAAATACTTTTGAGCTGTACAACAATTTAACTAAGAAGATTTACCAAACGTTAAACTAATTCTTCTCACAACTTTTTTTATCTTACGCAGCAGAAGTTGCTTTTTGGAGAAGTTACAGTAATACCAAACGAAACTCAAATATCGTGATACCTTTTTTATTTTCATTTATTAAGAAACCACTTATTAATTCATCCATTACCATGTGCAGAGTGCATTATTTAAATATCATGAAGATATGACGAGATATAACACCTCTAATCTCGAAGCGCTAAATATTGAAGAGGACCTGACTTGAAGCACCTTCCATGTAACACTATCATTATATACGGAGAAACACGGAGAAATCCTTAACAAATAGCGAGTGTTTGAAAGTCCACCCCCCCACCACACATAAAAAAAAAAAAAAAAAAAAAGAAAAGAAAGAAAGAAGGGAAGGAAATTCATTTCAAATCACATATCTTGACATTTCTCTTTCTTTTTTTCTAACTAATTATTAATTGTATGCCATTTAATTCACGCGATGAACATTGTTGGAGTGAAGATTTTCAATCTGTTCACGTATATGTTCATTATGGACATCACTTTCAAATGTGAATATATGAACTTGACCATCATCGGTTGGGTTTTTTCTCTCTTTCTTTTTTATTTTGTCTTCCTTCCTTCCATTTTTTTTTTGGGTGGGTTTGTTGAATGACACCAAATGTACAGATGATGTAATGTAATATATATTACTAGTTACCATGTGATTTTAAAAAGGTGTGATGATGTGCTGATATTATGACATATATCACTATCTAGATAACACTCCTAGCGGGTTGTTGCAGGTTGGGTTGGTTTGTTCTTTTTTTGTTTTTTTTTTTTTTTAATTCCGAATCATTTATTTAGTTTATGTACCAACCCATGACAAGTTTAAGGTAAACGAGGCGCAATAAATATGTATTTCCAGTCATAAGTAAACATTATTAAAGAATGATGATGCCTTTCTGTCATTTGTCCAATATAAAAATAGACAAAGCCAATGGGCAGAACTATTTTATTTTAAAAATAAAAGTTAGTCAAATTAATTGCACATGAATAAAACCAACATGCAAGTCGCAAATTCACATTCTTCTTTTGATCTATGAGTATTAAATAATCAACCAATTAATAGGTCAACAAATTTTCAATTGGTATACTTTTGGATCTACATGTATTATGAGTAGATGATGATTAGGTCCAACATCGAAATAGAAAAAGCCAATAAAAATAAAAATTGATCAAATTAATTGCACATGAATAAAACCAACACGCAAGTCACAACAGCAAATTCACATGCATCTTTCGAAACAAATTCTCACTTATCTAAGAGCATCTGCAATGAAGCTGTTAAATTTTATAGTTACATAAGCAAAAAAATGAACTTTAAGTGATTGTTATATGTAGACATTCTAAAAATCTAACTATCAATTATTGATGCATTGAAGATATTAAATTGAATGGAAGTGTAAAATTTGACGCTCTTCCGATCTAACAAAAGTTATTGGTCATTTTTTATATTTATTTCCCCAAGATGCAATAATTAACTATTACTATAAGAAATAAGTAAAAGAATATTGTATTTGGTTGCTAAAATAGTTGTTAATTTCAACAATAAAACTAACTTTGTGTCAAAAAGATTCGTTTAACAATTTTGATTTAACACCTAGCTCCATAGTGGATGTTCTAATTCAATAGCCTGCCCCTACTTTCTTTCTTTTTTTCCCTTTTCTTTTTCTTTTTTTTTTTGCACTTCTTTTGAAGGGATAATGGACCTACTTTAATCTTGTTTGGTTAATGGATCGACGTCCGAGTAGTAATTTATAATTTAGTAGTAATTTATAATTTGTTATATAGTTTCGCTTGTAAATTGGTTTTTGAAAGTTCAATTTGGAATTTTTTCGAAAGTTCAATTTGGAAATCAGTACAACGAACTTGAAACCTAACGACGATTAAAACAATCATTAAACAAATGCAAAGCTAATGAAATTATTCTCATTTTTATTCATTCATAAACTAAAGTCATAATTAACCATTGTTACAGAGTTTACTCGTTTTCTTTTGACTTTTAACAATATAAAAAAATTTTGTTAGATATGGCTCAGCTAGCCATGTGCAGTTTTTGTTTTTCTATTTTTTTCCTAATAAGCAACAGCTTGGTTCAAGTCGTCTGAAGATCTGAGGTTTCTGAGACGTTTTGATAAGTTTATTTTTCAATTGTTTAATTTGGTTTTGGGCACCGACGAGTAATGAGACAGCAAACCAATAAACTATTCGAAATTATATGAATAAATTATCAATTAGAAATTAAATATTAGTCAATAATGCAATAAGATGCAGAATCTGAATAATATCTCCTTTGCTATTCTCATTGTCAAAACTTGTTTAAAAAATATTGGGTAAATTGTATCGTATCCCCCCCCCCCAAAAAAAAAAGAAACTATAAAACGGCTTAATATACTCCCTCCTTCTTGCAAATATGGCCCTCTTTTTATTTTCACAATGTTTGAAAATGTTCAATAAAATTTGTTGGAAAAGTAACATTAACAATTTTTCTTATATATGCCCTTTTCCATTATTATTCCACTTGAACTCTACTTGCTCACTAATAAGTAATAATGCATATTCAATATGGGCATATAAGAAAATGAAAAAAATTTAACAAGGAAAGCAAATTACAATTTCATCCGGATAATGAAAAAGTATATGCACGCACCATCTAAGGAGCAGAGCGAGTAATTTTAAGAATAGTGCTATTTATCTAAATTAGATATCAATCTTCAATTTAGTTGGCATTTTTTTACTAGATATGTAGTGAGTAGATGTCTCAATGTCTTTATAATTATCCGCCCATCTCCCAATAATAAAATGCTAATTAGACTGGAGATTAGAGATGACAATGAACAGGATTAGGACGGATCTGGCGCCAATCCATTTTGCCTTACGAAAAATTTACAAAACCATAATCTGCTCTATGATCCACGACTTGTGGATTGCAATGGTACATATCAGAGTGGATCAAGACTTCGATCAGCCAAACGATCCACGAAACTACTTTTTTTAATTTTTTTTTTTTGCATCATACATAACACAACTCTAATCTCCTAACTTGGTTTTGACATCAAACATGCATTACATTACAATCTATAGTAACAATAAAATGAATGAAGTTAAATCAGTATCAAGTATCAACTATCAACTATCAACCAAGTTAAATAGATGGTTTAATAGTGGCTGTTGACTATTGTTCTTGGCGACTTCTGAAAGTTTAAAAGTTAAACACTTTTTTTTAAGCGGATTGGATCGATTCAGACGACCCTGATTTGATCTGATCCGTTATCCTTTGGCGGATCTCTAATTCTACCACGATCCGCTCCACCGATCCACGGATCGGGAAACTTTTTCTCAAACAAATCATGTATTTGTTGGGCCTAGTGCCGATCGGATTTTTCTGCCAACTGTACTAGAGGCCGATCTCCAATACAGATAAATAGCATTACCCTAATTTTAATTCTAAAAGTACTGAATTTTCAAAAAAAAAACCTAAAACACATAGCCTGATATTGTGTTCATTACTATATCTAGAATCCTATTGCTTAAAAAATAAATATTTCATGAATTTTATCTTCTCATTGAGGGCTTCAATTATCGATAAAAGCTAACAAGAAAAATATACATACAAAAAATGAACATAATGAGTGTAAATGGTTTTTATTTTTTTATTTTTTGTGAAACGAAATGGTTTTTATTTTTTGAGTATATACAATGTAACAATATTTATTGGGCATATGGAGCAAATGAAATATACATTATATTTACAAGGAAAATCATTTTGAAAGCAGAAATGTGCATTGTATACTACTTCATGTTTTAATGCATCCAAATTATATACTAGTGTTAGTATACGGGTGGCGGATGTAGAATTTTTTCGGCATGGGCTGAAATGGAAAATAGCACGGGCTGGAATGGAAAAAATTCAATTCCACCAAAGGCATATATAAAAAAAAAATTCCCTATTTAAATTATAAAAAAATTTCGGGCCTGGACGAGCTCCCATTGGATTGGCCAATGAGTATACCGCTTGAACGGTGAATCCGACAGTACGATCAATTGTAGGTGGGAGAAGATTGGCGAAAGAAGAGAATTTGGGAAGAAAAGGGGAAGAGGGTGACATACACGATATGGAATAAAACAAGTTGAATGACTTTTGTTAGATTGACATGTTATTGTGTCTCATTCAATTGACATGAACAAGTGAAGACGAGGTGGGTACGTGCATGGTTATATTTTATTTGTGTACACTCACGAAGTTAGAATAATAGTCAATATTTAATGCATCTCCTTAATGCATCCTCTATAAACGAGAGATGTGGTTGGCCATTTCAAAGCACGCAAAGCACAAGTGCACTATCACTCAGTTTACTTACTACTCCAATTCAACTTTGTAGCAATGGCTGCCCCAAACGCCAATGCCACTCCATTTTCATTTGAAGATTTGAA
>CAVNYN010242512.1:0-19010 GCA_963692815.1 Nyctanthes arbor-tristis | reverse complement strand
AATTACTTCAATTATCTTAGGAAACCAGCACACCAGTGGGAACTGTTGTGGGAGTTTTTAACAGTGGAGCAAGTGATCTTCTACGTGTTAGGCTTCATACTAACCAAACTGGTAAGTCAAAAGTTGAAACAAGTTCTTCTGGTCCCTTAGCTTGGGTACCATTTGTTGAAGCAATTGTCCCGAATCTTGATCTGGAGAAAAGAGAAATGTTTATTACTCCTCCTAAGGGTCTCCTGGTCTTAAATATTCGCCATGATGAGAGGTCCAAGAAAGAAAGACGTGAGCTTGTAAGGCATACTCTAAACTTGCGTTATTTGCTTATATTGGTTATTATAGTTAGCTGGTCAGTATTTCATTGCATCAACTCTATTTATCTTGTTATACTTCTTTTATTTATGATCCATAAATTTAGCTTGATTACTCATGATAATTTTTGCTTTCCAATATAGGAATGGAAGGAAAGGAAAAAGTTCCAAAGACGCCTCATAGCAGCCAAAAAGAAACTATGTGAGATGGAACAGCAACATGTATTTCATGGGTTTAGACATGGAGAGAAAGACCAAAGGAACTTACTTGCAAATCAGGTTGTAACTGTAAATTCGAAATTGCTTCGACAGGCTCTGCAAAATATCGAGAAACCGTCTACTAGGTGAAGTTTTTGTTGTTTATTATTTACAAGTATGAAATATGTATCAATTTTAACATGCTTATATAGGACCGTCAGTTACATTCAATAACTCATTCCTTCCAAAATCAAGAAAGGAGACAATAACATGCTCGGCAAGACAATTAGTTTCTTCTCACGTCCTTGATTCTTATATGAACTGACAACGAGTGGGTTTCACTGCTCTGAAGACTAGCTGACTTTTCACTTCATTTTAAATGCTAAAAGGTGTCTTTCCATCTTCACTTTGAAGTAGATTGTGTATCCTGGCCACGTGATTACTTGACTGCTTCACAATGTTCTCAGCATTACTTATGTGAACATTTCATCTTGAAGTGATGAGACTTTATATTCTTTTGATCTCTCACTCGAAGAATACTAATGTTCTATTAATTTATTGCTCTTACCCATTGTTTGAAGTAAATGCTAACGACCAAACCAAGTGTTTTCCAGAATTTTAGACTGTCTTAGCACCATAAATGTGCCATTTTGCTGGAGAATATTCCACTTTAAAGCCTTGGGTGCAAGTTTATTTATTTAGTTGCAATTTCTTCTGATCAATAGTTTTGTGTCTTCAATTTTCCTCCATATAGAACAGTAAAAGTATTCTTTTGAAGTATATGATCCTTCTTTCTTTCCAGTTCCCAAACTGGAACTTCAGTGAAGATCCATTGACTTTTTGTATTCTTGCCTTGTGATACAGGCGAAATTTGCTAGAGATTTTGAATGCAGTACCGAGGACAAACACTCTAAAAGTATCAGCTGATTCTGTTTCTTCTGGAAGCCTGGAGCAGTCTGCCTCATCTTCCAAACTGCTAAGGAATGGTCACCTTCTGACGTCTAAGGGCAAGATTGCCACTGTATTAGTCTTAATGGAAGAGATTTCAGGGAGTTCCGATCTTAGTCCAGTTAATTTTGAGAGAGATGAAAAGACATGCTTGCTTGCAAAGGAGTTACTAGATGACAACCAGAGCTTTATAAAGGTAACCCTTTGGCATGCTGTCATTTTGTGTAAAGCTCAGAAAAGGTTCAGAATACTACATTCGATATAAAATGTTTAGAGAGAGTCTCTCTCTCATTTATTTTTGTCACCTGTATCTCAACTTGAAAAACTTGCATTAGGTTTAAATATCTTCCTAGTATTTGTAAGGCATATTTTTTTGCTGACAGGTACTTGTGTTCTACCCAAGATAGTGTTAGTCAGAATTGATCCTTTCACTCTTGCGTTTTAAAAGAATATTTCTGATACCAGAATTCCCAATTCCATAGTTTCTTGAAGTACGATTCCCATGGTAGTCACAGATAAATTGGCATATGATCTGAATCATTTTGTTGCTTATTGCAGACAGAAGATCGGTCATCCGTGCCTCTGATATTGGTCTGTCCTCCTCATTCAGTTAGTTCTCTTCAAGATCTATTCTCAATCCACGATAACTTTTCTTTTGACTCTGAGAAGGTTAGATGCCTATTATTTGCTTTTAAGTTCTAACAATATTCCTTTAATTATTAAAATTAAGATTAATCTTCTGCTCTATTGAAAACCATCTAGACGTGCCGAGCGTTTGTAGATTCTTCTGTAAAATATGGAATGGGATGCCTTCACCAGATTTAGGCCCTGGCCTGGGCTGTAGTCTAGTTCTTCCATATTTAAATTTGCAGCTAGCTAGGTAATTGGACCCGGCTTGGAATGTAGCCTAATTCTTCCATGTTTATTTTCCTATCTCTGGTGGTAAAACTGCAGGGAGAGGGTCGCCCAAAAGATATGGAATGAGAGGATGTGACATTTGTGATTTAACTTTGGATATGGCTTTTCATAGAACAGAATGAATGGGAAGTATTCAACACAGTTAAACTGATAAGTATGAAATGTTGCTTTGCTGACTGAAGTTTTATATACCGATTATCGATTTTGAACATAGATGAATGACCAGTTTTTTTCCCCCTGGAAACTTGTTCAAATGAGTGGGAATTGAACTAAGTTAGAAGCTTCTTGTTTAATATGAAGTTGGGGAAACCGAACAGGTTCTGATTCCAAATACATCTGTCAAGAATCTAAGATATACTGAGTAACTAGCTTTGGAGCTGCTTGATAAATGGTATGGTTATGAAGAGATCTCGTGGAGATTTTGTTAAGACGTCCTTAGGCAACTGGAAGGAAATAAAGTAGTCTCTGATCCAGAAAAGTTGACTGCGGAGTCTCGATTAGGTAGGGAAAAATGCTACAGAAGGTTCAACATGTTGTTGATGGTTGTTGATGCTTTTTGAACTTGGTTCTTGTAATTGAAATGAAATCCCGTTGGGCTTCTTTGGCTCTGCCTTCAAGTCCCAGTTTGGCTGTTGAAATGTTTTCCTTTTGTCCTCTATTTCTGTTCTGTAGAGACTCATGATAAATTTTACATGATGTACAAGATGGAATAAAACATTTATAAGTCATAATAATCTCAAGTTACTGTGCTTATTGTTCTTGTTTACTTAAGGAGTTGAACTTCGGCAGATCTGGTTTTTGGAAGAAGAGAGGCTTCCAGTTGTCAGCACCTCACTTGATGGAGTTAACAATCACAAGATACTGATGAAGTCACCATGGGAATTCCTCCAGAAACCAATTGGATCTGGAGGTGTTATCAGCTTACTTGCCACACAAAACTTGATGGAGCATCTTGCTGAAATTGGTGTGGAGTATATTAAGGTGAGGCGTCTCACTGAATCATTCTGGATACTTGCTTTACGACTCTAGGTTTTGGCGTGCAGAAGAGATGTAAAACAGTTTCCTCTTGAGGTTTCAAAAAAAAAAAAAAAAAGAGGTCTACGCCACTGTTTCTGGTACCTTTTGTCTCTCAAAGGTATAGGTTGCATATTGGTAGGGTAATAGTATTGGTCAGTATCAAAGAAGAAAAAGATTTTCAGATCTCACTCGTTGTACCTAATATCAACCAAACACGAACTAGATGTCCATAAAGACGTCATTTACCATATGTTTAGGCGACTTCAGGTCTTCAACGCACAGAATCTCTTTAACAAACTGTGAACCGTAATGAAGAAATGTCACTTACAGCTAACACAATCTTCTCTGCACTTTTGCTTCTTGCAGGTTTGCAATCTGGATAAAAAAGGTGAAAATGATCACACGCTTCTTGGCTTTGTTGATTCATGCAAAGCTGATGTTGGAATCCAACTCGTCAAGGATATGACATTAGAGGAAGATTTCGACATGATATTCTCCATTCGTTTCATGAAGAGATTGGTGAAGCAGATAGATAAACTTCAGTTTGATGCTGTTCCTAGTCTAAATTCACACATGGCAAAGGTTGAAAAGGATTGGGTTGATGTTATCCCTACCATTCCCAACTCCTATGAGTTCCAAAGCTCAATTTACAGTTGCTTGGATGCTTGTCCTCTTAATAAGCTCTGTGTATTATATGCTGCAGATAATGTATAACTTGAACATATATACGCTATAGCTGAAGCATGTAGTAACTTGTACAGAACTTGTCCAAATTTTGGTAAGCACTCGGCCCAGGCACATTTGGATGCCCGTGTTGGCCGATGCAAGTAGGCATCCAATTGTCAATATTGCTTGGCTCTCAAACTCACTAGCAAGCCCATGCTCGTCTATCGGCCCAGGCACTTTTGGATGCCCGTGTTGGCCGATGCAAGTAGGCATCCAATTGTCATTGCCTGGCTCTCAAACTCACTAGCAAGAGCATTTGCTTTTTGGCCTTGAGGCAAGATATCATTTTTTTTTTCTGTTTAGTCAGCATGTCTCAAAGAGTGTCTGAAACTAGACATCCACATAGACAATATGAAGAAATTTGACTGACGTGTTAGCTCGACATGCTCCATGATAATATATCCAATGGAGGAGGTTTTTTTTTTTTTTTTGGGCATAATATCTATTTTGCTGACATGGCACAACTTTTTCCAATGGACAAGAGCATAGGAGTTGCCCTAAGCAAGTTTAATGTGAGGGAAAAAAAACCCAAATTTCCCACCAAAACCAATTAATGTACGCGGAAGGGGCGCAGCCATTTGGGTTGGGTTGGGTTGGGTTGGGTTGGGTTGGGTGGGGTGGGGTGCGCCGAACTATATTCTTTAAAAAATATATATAATAAATTAAAAAATAATATTTTGTAAAAAATTGAATATCAATTGTATCATTAAAAAAAGGTAATGATAAAATAATTTGCAAAAGGATTTTAAAAAATAAACAATGTTTGATGCTCTTTATTTTTCAAAATGTGGAGAATTAATAACGAGGAGAGGGTAGAATGCGTACTGAGAATGTAAAAAAGTTTAAAATATGTAGTTGTAATTGAATAGTTATCAAATCAAATATCAAATCAGTGGTAGCTAAAATTATAAATTGGTAAAATAAATAGCATAAAACAAGAGAAAAATTCCTTTAATATGTTTTTCCCTAAGTTTTTCCCTACACATTATTTAGAAATAGGTTTTTTCCTTTATTTTTTCCCCTTAACTTTTTTTTCCCACACTAAACTTGCTCTAACGAGAGCAATTCGTGTCAGTGACTAACTCCGCATAATTCAATAATTTAAGGGGTTATCGGCAATTTTGTACACAATTCGTAATCTGATGCAGCAATGTTAAAAAAGCCCTTCGATGCACCTCTACATCCTGCCGTTAGCTTGTTCACCGCCAAATGTTTGACTTTTGCACTGGCACAGTCAAAACCCTAGAGCGACAATCCGCCTCCTTCTATATAATCTCCTCAGTAGAGTCCCTTTCGGTACCTGAGGGGCGGCCGGGTGGAACACAAAACCCTAAGGCACCTATGGTAAGCTGATCTATTCTTCATATTATCATCCAATTCATGTTTAAAGTTATGTCATGTGTCTTTTGAGTAACCGTGCGGTTTTGTTCTGAATATGGTTATAGGTAAGTAACAATGGCGGTGCCTCTTCTTGGAAAGAAGTTTGCCAAGAAAAGAGTGAAGAAATTCAAGAGAGTACAAAGCGACCGCTATGTTTCTCTCAAGGTACATTTTTCATTTTTTTATGATTCTGTATTTTTTTTCCTCATATCATAAAGGTGAATTGTATGAAGCACGGTAAATAACGTGCCAATCCTTTTTTTTTTTTTTTTAACTTTAAGTTGAAGAGGAAAGTGATGATATATATTTTTGCCGCCCCAGTCTTAATTTGCATCAATTTAATGGATGCAAGGTGGTGATTGACATTTTATCCGATTCCTTTTATGAGTTGATTTTTATCCTTTGTTTATGAGTTTTGAGTTTTAATATTTTCATTACGTTTTTCATTATTTTTAATTACCGGGACGTGAAAAGAGGCTGATGCATATTTTTCAATTTTTGTTATATCTAATTCTATATTTTAGTTTCTTATAGCATTAGCACAGATTTTGTTTTATTTTATTATTTTTTTATGTTGATGAGCAAAGTGATGATAGATTTCTGTCGCCCCAGTCTTAATTTGCATCAATTCAATGGATGCAAGGTGGTGATCGACCTTTTATCTGATTCCTTGTATGAGTTGATTCTTATTCTTCGTCTATGATTTTTGAGTTTTAATATTTTCGTTTAGTTTTTCATTTTTAATCCCTGGGACATGAAAAGAGGCGTGATGATGCTTATCCACCTATTCTGCAATTGAATGATGATTATAACAACATGCACTACCATCTGATCTCTGTAGTTCATTACAATCTCATTTTTTGATGGTTTCAATTTTATCTGTTTATTTATTTATTAGAAGTTACCTTTTTTTTTTTTAAGTTCTCAATTAATATGCAGTCTATGATGAAGTGAAATAGTAGCTCCTGATTTTCCAGTGATTATGTCAAAAATATCACCATCTTTCGACTGAGATTGCTACCGGATGCAGTTCTTTGTTATTGATTTTTTTTTTTTAAAACAAAAATTCAAGTTTATAAAACAGCGTCTGCCCGTGGTATCTAATGTCCAGACTTATCCTGTTGCTGGATATTTCGTTTTTGAGGGCATAAAATGAGCTAGAAAACAGGTCTTGCGACACAGTTGGTCTCATTATTCATAGTCTTACTGTTACTTTAATCCTGTTTACATTTCTTAATTAATATAGAAAACATGTTTAAGCTTTATTATGCTTTAAATAAACTACTTAATTTTTGTTGTTTTTCACATAAGCTGGATGATCAGTGCTGAATCTATATCAGTAGACTAGAGTACTGGTCACATATATGTTTTATGCTTTTATTCAGTTTGGTTCGGAATTGCAGTTTAATTACAGAATTCAAAGTATTCAACTAACTATAAACTATGCAATGTCCTTTTAATCCATTTACAGCCAAACTGGCGTCGGCCTAAAGGTATTGATTCTCGGGTAAGACGAAAGTTTAAGGGGTCAGTCTTGATACCTAACATTGGATATGGGTCTGACAAGAAGACTCGCCACCGTCTACCCATTGGTTTCAAGAAGTTTGTTGTGCATAATGCAAAGGAACTTGAGCTGCTGATGATGCACAACAGGTAATAAGTTACACTCGACCACCCTCTTGCGTGACTATACTTTTATGTGGTTCCGCTATGTTTAAAATATATCTGAAAGCTAACAGTGCTTCTCTATTCTATCAGAACATACTGTGCCGAAATTGCTCATAATGTATCTACCAAGAAGAGGAAAGAAATTGTTGAGCGAGCTGCCCAGCTTGATGCTGTTGTCACTAACAGGCTTGCTAGGTTGTGCAGCCAGGAAGATGAATAGCTTTAGGCTTAACTTTTTCGGTTCATAGTTTACTGAAATGGTATTTTACCAGGATACATGCACAAGATGTGAACTTGAGTACATTCAAAGACAGATGTAATAGATGTTTTTTGAGTGTGTTGTATGCGGATTTTCTATTGTGTCCTAAGGGCACTGTAGAATGGAGTCCTAAGCCTAGGTGGAGAATGAGTTGGAAAGGAGTTGAGCCAATTCCCCCCACCTCTCCCCCCAAATTCTGACAAGAGCCTCTCCAACAAATTCCGCCGGCCCCACAATTTTAAAAAAGAAAAAAAAATCAACAAAAACCTTTGACTCACCTACCTCAAAAATTTTTTATTTTTCAATTACACCACCTCAAAATATTGTGTCTGAAAACTTAATAAAATTTAATAAAATTTTGTTTAAAAACTCGTAAGTAAGTTTAATCCATGAATAATTATAATTGGATAAAAAAGTAGATAAAAAAAGAGATAAAATTGACATGTATCTTACGTGATTAGTGTTGATATAAAAGTAGTGTGATGTAATGTGATGTGTTGAAAAATAAAATTGTATCATGTGTCTGTTTTGTTAAAATTTTTATATGTAATTTTATTTAAAAGAACAATCCTTAATTTAATGATCAAATAAGCGTCGCAAAAATTATATACCTATATTTCAAATCGAAGGTATTGTGTCTATATTATAAAAAAATGAACTTAATTTAATTTCCAAATGCATATTTCAAATTAAAACATTAAAAAACATTTATCTTCACATATTTTTAGAATTGTTATTTATTTCTCAACTTCAGATATTCTATAGAGCTTATTAGACACGATGTATGATGTTCAAAACTTAAAAGGGCGAAAAATAACTTTTGAAATATTCATTTTCCACCTTTAAAAAACTAAAAAAATTTCATGGCATAACAATAAATGATTACCGACTTTTATACAAGGATGCACCTGCATAATCTATAAATTTATTTGGTAACCAACTATAATAATTATATTCAAACATAGTTGATGTAATATATATATATATATTTGTAAATAGTATATATATGTTTTGGTTAAAGATTACTTTTTTTGTTAACAAAAACATTCAATGCCATTAACATATCCACAAATGCAATTTTTTTGCTTTTTTAAAGGTGGAGAATGAATATTTCAAAAGTTAATTTTTTCCCCTTCTAAGTTTCAAATACGATACATCATGTCTAATGAATTGTATAGAATATCTAAAGTTAATAAATAAATAACAATTTTGAAAATATGTGAAGATGAATGTTTTTTATTTTTTTTTTCTAGAATATGCATTTGGAAATTAAATTAAGTTCATTTTTTTTAATATACACAAGACCTTCGATTTGAAATGTGAGTATATAATTATTGCGACACTTATTCGAACCATTAAATTAAGAGTTGTGCTATTTAAATGAAATTACATATAAAAATTTTAACAAAACTAGCACATTACACAATCTCATTTTTCAGTATATCATATCACTTTTATATCAATGCTAATCACGTAAGAAACATGTCAATTTTATCACTTTTTTATCTATTTTTTTATCCAGCAATTATTATTCATTGATTAAACTTATTTATGAGTTTTTAAATAAAATTTTATTAAAATTTATTATGTTTTCATACAAAATATTTTGAAGTGGTGTAATAAAAAAAAATATTTTGAGGGGGGTGAGTCAACGGGTTTTGTGAATTTTTTTTTCTTTTTATAAAATTGTGCGGCCGGCTAACGTTGGGAGTGGGGATATATGGAATTGTTAGAATTTAGGGGAGAGAGGTGGAAATTTGCTAAGGAGATAAATAAAACTTTTATTAAAGAGATAGATGTCGTACGTGACAGAAATTTAACAAAAACGACTCCTCTGTTGAAATCTAATAAAAGCGGCCCCTCTGTTGAAATCTAACAAAAACAACCCCCCAGTTAGTAGAGCCCAGAGGGCCGTTTTTGTTAAATTTCCACTACGTAAGTCATAAAGCTCCTTAATAGGAGATAAATAAAGTTTTGTAGCCGGATTGGAGAGAGGTGGGAGGAAATGGCTCAACTTCTTTCCAACTCATTCTCCATCTAAGCTTAGGACTCCATTCTATAGTATTCTTAGGGCACCATAGAAAATCCGAGTGTCGGCCTTAGGTGATGACAAAAATGATAAAATGCAGCATAACTTAAGGCTTCTCATCCTCTCCAACTTCCCTTTGCAAATAAGATTCCATAAGGGAGTCCAATACATGTATGAAATCAATATAGTTTCATAAAAATCACGCTTGCAATTGGTAGTTCTCGTCATTATAGTCTTATTTGACTCTATAGATAAACTGCTTTTTTACCTGCTCATGACTGTGTATCATTGTGATGACAATGTCATTCGCATTCTGCAGCGTTCGTCGGCATATTATTATCCCTTTTACTCATTAGGGGTAAGAAACATCATGAGATTTTCAACCGTTAAACCATCATAATAATATAATAAATAATATAATAATGATAAATATAATTTGTAAATTTGAATTCACAGCGCTATCTCGAGTGCTATGAACTACATCCCTTACCATCACACCCAACAATAAAGAAAAAGATCCGATCTGACTGCAAAATAGCGAAATCATCGAGAAAACAGCATACACTGTAACTCGTCCAAATCTGCTTTCATGCCAATGAAAAACCTGCTTGATTTTGTCATCATATCTTCTGCCATGCCCCCATTATTATTCACTGTTGATCATAAAGAAGAACTGATAGATCGGACTCCCACAGCTTCAAGGTACTTATATAAAGAATTAAAGTACGCCGATCCGAAATAACCCCCACACGAGTAAGCAATGAATGCAAATAGCATTGACATGTGAGAGTGAAGGAGATGAATGAATTTGCTCAGTCACATTTCTAAATTATATCCTGTATAAACCATCCAAATTATTCTCACAGTTGCATGCATCTGGTGTACATCTTGTTTTTCAAGATCCACTGAGATAATGTAACAGGTCTTATATATACATAGGCTTATAGCAGTGTAGTAGAAATTTTCTTGAAACTCGAAGGAAGTTGCCAATCATAACGATGCCTTCAAAGATGAGGCTTCAACATTAAAATATCTAAACAGTTTAAGCCATAAAAAATTGTCCAACTAACCATAGCATTGAGCCCCATCCTCACCAATGCTTTCCTCAAGCAAAGAATGATAATAGATAATTAATCAATGTGTCAAAGCTGACCACATTCCTTGAATTGCTTATCAGTCTAATAGGACTCCAAGTTTAGGTTTGCAAAAAATCTACACCAAAACGAAAAAGCCTTGTGCAATGGGTATATTGATCAAACTGACCAACAGAGATTTCCTATGGGTTTGTAATGTTTTTCTACGGGAAGTGAGTATCGTAGTCAATCTTTTTGATCTTTCAGGGTAATTGTTAACAATACTGCAATATTATTCCTTTTGGATATAGAGGTTCTTTCGTTGTGTGCATTGGTGTCAGGTATGGGTTTATCACCGGCTTGAATTATAGTAAAAGGAAATGCTAAAATGGTGAAATCTAAAGAAAACGACAGAAATTTAAGAGTGACAGAGTTTACTCATATTTGAGACTGACAGAGTTTGCTAATGTAGGACACTAATTACATGTAAGCATCCAAAGACCTCGAACTTTGCCTTGTCGAGAAAGAAAATTATGCATCGAAATAGGAAACTTAAGAGGGATACCTATCACTAATTCTAAACTTCCAGAAGCTTATTAAAGATTTTTTTTTTTTTTTGTTGGGAATTGGGTGGAGGGGGAGGGGGTGGGGGCGCTAGAATTCATTATGAAAATGCTAAGAATTATTCTTAAATCAGTTACCTTTTAGCCATCTGACCTTGTATGTTCATACTATCTTGTGGACTATCCCAACTACAATTATCTAGCAAATCAAAATTTGAGGGAAAGACCGAAGGAATAGGAGATCTGTTTGATTTTGTGCATTCATTGCTCATCTAACAGTTCAACATGCTTCATGCATTCCAGCATATATCATTAAGTGACATTTTAGTCACTTTACTCTGTGCGTGTGTGTGTGAGAGAGAGAGAGAGAGAGAGAGAGAGAGAGACTTATCTTGCATGATAAATATATTAGTACGGACATGTAACTGAAGCAACAGGGAAAATTTTGGGGAACTTGAATCATTTGAAAACATAAAAACAAGGGAATACATGTGGCGTTTAGGTTACATAGTAAGTAGGATAGAACATATAGAACCAGATTAACAAACTTAGTGACCATCCTTTTTTTTCCAAGTGGAAATCACTCTATCAGGCCATTCATTTATTTTAGAAAATCTACACAGAAGGAGAAAAGATAAAGACATTTTGAGGCTTAAGGATTAAACTGACCTTGAATCATCTATCAGACCCTGACAGCAGCTCAAAAAGTCCACAGCAGCTCTTCCAAGAAGTGGTTTGCACTGGAGGTGGAGTAGGAGCTATAACTGGCTGCAAAAAGATTCAGAAAGGAAATGTAAAGATAAATAGCTGAAGCGTTAAGCTTCGCATTCTGATGTCAGCATCCAGCCAAGTAAAATAAAGGGGAAAGAATGAGGTCAGATACCTTAGGAACTCCAGAATATTTGTTGCATTCTGCTCCATTATCATTGACTCTGGGGACATTGTATGACAAAGTCAATTTGTCATTAGACTCCAGTTCTGCACCCTCCTTTGCATCTGATGTTGCAGTGGCATTTTCAGATGATGATTGAACAATTACTTCCACTGCCTCATTATCTGGTGTCGCCCCCATACCAGCTGCAGAGAACATAGTAGTTTCTTCAGCAGACTTCATTTTCTCCCCGTGTTCCTTCAAATCAGATTCAAACACATGGGAAGCTTCCGACGTATCAAGTGGAGCAGCCATATTTTGTTGCTCTCTCTTCTCTAATGGAGAAGCCTTCTCTGAGGCTGAATCACCAGCCTGCTCCACCAAATTACAGCGAATAAACTCAGGTGACCTCTCAGACAAAGCATCTGTGGCCTTTGTTAAATCAACTGAAGTACCATGCACATTGGCTTTACTCTTTTCATAACCGTGGGATTCATCATCTGAACTGCTTCTGCTACTACTGGAGCTCCCTGATACACCTCCGTCGTAACATTTCTCTGGAACCTCATCATAGTCAACCCGGACATCTTTCTTCTCTGATTCTTCCCCATACTTCAATTCCCCTTCGACCTGGACAACCCTCTCTTCTTCTGGCACCACCTTCTGTTCGACAACACTCTCATTTTTCACTCCTTCAATGAAGACAATGTTTGAAGAGCCGTCTCCCTTCTCCAGCTCTTCTTCATCCTCTGTGAAATGTTGCTGGTGACTATGATGATCCTGAGACGCGGGAGAACTGATCTCTCCACCATCGGTCTCTTTGTCATCTTGGTGCTTCAAATCATCCTCTCCTGCCATACCAGAAAAGTTTGATGCAAAATCAAGAAAATCCACACAAATAGACAATTATCGAGAAAGCAATCTCATATGAAAATATATAAACTCAATCAGTTGAGAATCATATTACAGACTGATCCAAGCCCGTTCCCAAACATAAGTGATAAATCTTAGCTTTACGCAAAACATAACCAAATCAACCAACAACGGGGCTTGAATCCATTTTCCGTTACTATACAACGGCACCCACGCACAGGAAAAAACACTAGTATAAAGATCCATACCAATCTAAAAGTCGACCATATTTATAGATAGAAATGCTGCTAAATCAAGTAAAGTAATCAAAATTGGGGGGGTACCCACTAATATCTAAATTAAGAACAACAACTGTAAAGTAAAAGCAAATAACAAAATTATTGAGAAGCCAATGATTCTTTTCAGATTCAATTTAATAAAGCAAACCCATAAAGGTTCCACGAACATACAAGTATTTCTCAAAATAGAAGGGAAAGGAAGGCGACATACCACGAGAGTCTACAGCAGAAACAGGTTGATTTGAGCTAGCAGAAAACGATTCCTTTTCCTTCTTTTTCTTGGCAGCTTTTCGCTTCTTAGCACCTGACGGCATGATTCTTGATTATACCGCTGAATGCTTCAACCCGCCAAACGGATTACGGATTGTGGGTCGCTCGATTCTCCGTATCTAGAAATTTCTTGGGTAGTTTTCTCTCTCTGTCTCTCTAGGTTGTTGATTTTGTGTGGGCGAGGATTTCAAAAATATATTAGCAGTGTACAGTAGAGACCACAGGGAGATGGAGTGGCAGATTCGCGGTGGGTGGGTTGGGAGATTGGAAAGTGGGTGGGGTCTCTGGGATTTCAAGGGAATCCCCGTGTGTGTAGCGTAATTGTTTTCTGAAATTTGTCCACCTTAAAAGTCCCACAAATATTATGTAATTATAATAATTACGGATTAATTAATTAAATTAAGTTACAGTAATATACTATATTTTCAACTATAATTACCTGTGCATTAGCTATCCACATCATCTTTCGGTGGCATTGATTGGTTCATATTTGTCATCAGCTTTTCTAATAAAAAATCACCTCTTGTTCAGGTTAAAATTAAAAAAAGATGAAAATCATGAAAATTGGCTAAATTTTGTTGACCAAAATTTTTCTTGAAAGTACGCACTTTCGAGATTTTGTGAGCAAGGAGGCTGGTGCACGACAGTAGTTACAATATCTACATTTCTTGTCTCAATTCTCTATAATCTATGATAATAATATGATTTTATAGTAATTAATGAGCTAAAATGAGACATATAATTTTTATTTTCTTATATTTCTTACTCCTTATAGTTCACTGCAGTATTTTTTTCTTCATCAGTCCACTTTCTTTGTCATAAATCATAATTAGTCAACTAAAATAATAAATGCATTTCGAAAAAAATGAAAATTGAACATCTTTATTTTTGAGAAATAATTATATTGAAAAAGTTAGTTATTTGATTGCAACAATTGACTTGTATTGAGCTTAATCAATGACTTTAGACCATAAGGTGATGACTCATGAATCTAGCTTCTTTTGACATTATTATATAATATAGTAATTGTCGGGAAATTTTAATTTGTGATGACATAAGATAAGGACCAACATGTATAACATATATTATTGGATAGAAATTGGGAATATTGGGTGATGCACGACTGGTTTCCAGCGTGCCAACTCATATATAATTTTTTGTCACTTAGGGCTTGTTTGGCCTGGTTTATCTTTTTCATTTATAAATTCACCTATTATTGATTTGCTAATTATTCAACACTCACTATACATTTTAGGGCTTATTTGGTATAGTTTATTTTTTTCATTTGTAAATTCACATACCGTTGATTTGACAACTCCTCAACAATCACCACACATTTTAAACTTTAATTAAATCTCTACTACCTATTTTCACTCTTTATAAATTCTCTTTATAAATTGACTTTATAAATTTAACCAAACAGGCTCTTAAACTTTAATTAAATCTCCACCACTTATTTTTACTCTTTATAAATTTCTTTATAAATCGACTTTATAAATCTAACAAAACGGACTTTTATATTTAAACTTTTGTTTTAAACTGTTTTCTGTGTCCATCCGGCGATCCACGCGTCAGGGCCACGGCTCTTTTTTTAAGTCGGCCGAGGGAGTAAATGTTTGAAAATTCTTGTCAACGACCACGATCATCAGTGACCAAATGGGGGAATGCCAATGCAATGAATGCGGACATTTAGTATCAATCCAGCTATAAAGCCTTACTTACAGAGTCTTATCTCTTATTAAGGAGCTTTATGGCTTGCCTAGCGGAAATCTAACAAAAGCGGCCATATCAACAGGGGGCCACTTTCATTAGATTTTCGCCACGTATCCATCTATCTCTTTAATAGGAGCCTTATCTATCTCTTTAGTAAAATTTCATTTAGTATTGTAATTATATTATACAATGATTTAATAATATGTTAGTATATCACTACCCTCCTTTTAAATCATATCAGTGGCTAGTGGCACACAATATCTTTTGGTGCTTGAAAATTTTTAATGAACGCTTTGGTATTTATCTTCTTGATGTCAAAAGGGTAGGTTTGGGATTGCATGATTATTCGTTGTGGTCCTATCTAGTTCAACATTGTTACAATTTTCAAGAAGGAAGCAAGCATTCTTACTTTGAGTCAGTAGGGAAATGGTAACAAAGAATGTTATTTATTCTTGTTATTTTATGTTTTGAAAATAAAATTGCTTTTTGCAGAGTGATAAATAATTATTATCTCTATTTGATTTGCTTCTCAACAAGAAAGTTCATGAAAAGAATCATTCTTTTGTATTGGTTCATGCTATTACCATCATTATGTAAGAGTGATAACAATCAACACATTGAACGTTCGACTTCCTACGTCCTAGTAGGATGATGAATTCTTGCAATATTGTATCATTCGGATCATTTCTCTCAATTTAAATGCATGAGACAAAGTTGGGTTCGTTAGATAAATACCCCCAAAATCAAGATGGGGATAAACAATACCTTGCAATCCAAACATCACATGTATATTTGCAATGTTTATGATTTATGAATGTGGAAATTAGCCAATGCATACATATTGACCCTTGTAATTAGAAAATACTTATTTTAATTTTTAATTGACAAATTACAAATATTAGGTCATTTTATTTGGAAGAATACGTCCAGTGTAACAAATTACAATTGAGAGTGTAATGGATATTTTTGTAATTTTTTCAATAATTATTCTTAAGACAAAAAAGTTACAATTGAGAGTGTAATACATATTTTTGTAATTTTTTTCAATAACTATTTTTAAGACAAAAAAGTTACAATTGAGAGTATTTTTCTAGTTTATGAATTAGGGCGCGTTTGGCTTCTATTATAATCAACTCGTTTATAATACATTTTGAATTTTAAATTTTTTGCGACACTTGTCATTTTGTCTTATTGAAACCTCATACATCCATCACATTAAATAATAATTTTACACTTTTCAATAAAATTTAACCAATCAAATTAAGACAAGTGTCTCAAAAATTTAAATTTTAAAATATATTATAAAATAATCCAATTATAAACGATATTAAACGACCCTTATATGTAAATTTACAATTTTGTGGAAAAAGCATGTGTGGGGCCTAAATTTGCCTTTCTTAATCTAGATGAATAATGCTCCTCTACACCCAATCATTCGTCTTAAATTATACTTCACTTTCTTTGATTAATTTTTGAATTTTCTACTTCCAATTTAATATGCATTGTTATTAACTAATAATAATAATAAAATAACTAAAGTGTAATAACAAATAAAAGAAAAAAAATATATAAAAAAGTTGTTCTTAAATCTTAAATGTCATATTTTGAAAAATATTTATTGAATTTTTTTATTAAATTGTGAATATAAATAGGTGACTGTCTTTAATGGGACGGAGGGGGTTCGTCACAACCTATAATCTCAAGTACCAACAAACGGGAAAGCGTCTGTTAACCTTTGCGTTTCTTCATTTGGAAAGGCCAGTGTCGCATTTTTATTGAAGTCGCTTTTCAGGAGATTTTAACGAAATTGCAGTGAACTGCAGCATTCAGGAGTGAACCCTGTGGTTCTTGAGATCTGACAAACAACTTGGTTCGGATTGAAACCGCGTTTGTCCCAATACCGGTATTTCCCGTTAGAAGATTTCATTTTCATTCTTTTTCCGGACAGAGGGAGAGTGTGGAAATAGGGATCTGGACGCTTTCAGGAAGCAGGCCAGCAAATTCAGAGAGCAAGTCGCCAAACAACAGCAGGTTCCTTTTACGCTCTTCCTTACAGATTTGGATAATTGGGTTGAATTTAGTGTTAATTTGTCATTCTTGAAGTGATTCTTCATGTGGTGTGTTTGTGAATTATAGGCTGTTATCAAGCAATTCAGCGCGAGTGGCTATGAGAGCTCACAAGTTATGGTTATTGATGAGGTTGAGATGCAAACGCACCACCAATTGGAGAAATTGTATAGGTGTACTCGTTCTGGAAGGGTAAGGACCTTAATTTGATACTGTTATGAATACAGAAATTCCAGTTGTGAAAGTGTTGTTTGATGCACTTGGGTGAAGCTGGTGCACTGGTGCAAATGTACAGGACTGTTTCAGTAATGCTTTCATCGATTTCTCCATTTTGCTTATGCTTGTAAAAAGTGTTTGAAATATTAAAGGGTGGTGGACTGATTTTGGAAGTTAATGATCTTGTATTCAGGTTTCCTTGTGTATTATACTAATATAAGCTTGATTATGTTGTAATTTGAGAGATTGTTTCCCTTTCTTTAGAATCTATGGTGGTTTCATATGCCAATGAGCTCTATAATTCCTTGTGCAGGATTTTCAGAAAGAACTTGTCAAGGCAGCTGAGGCATTTACTGCCATTGGTTATAGACACATAGAAGCTGGTGAGTATGTGCATTTCCAATGTCAATGTGAGAGCCTATAAATTGTTGCAACAAAATTAAATTCATAAAGTGCTCTCTCTTGGTGATATAGTTCTTTTGCAATGGGCATCATGTGCATTTTAGTTAATGTTAAATTCATATGGAATTCAGGCACAAAATTATCTGAAGATTGTAATAAATATGGAGTTGAGAATACCCATGATCAGATTCTAGCTAAGGCTGCATCTATATACGGTGAGGCACGTACACACATGGAGAAGGAGCAAGAAGACTTGAATAAGTTGCTGCTTAATCAGGTGGGATGAGTGGTTAATTCATAATATTCGTAGACTCTGATATTCTGCTTGCTGGTTGGAGATTGGAGAGTATGTTTGAAATAATTTTGATGTTGGAACTTATTTCAGACAATGTGCACTTGCAAACATTTGTGACAGCATTGCTTGATGATTCTACTCCGTCTGCTTGCTTGATTATTTGTTACTTTTTTTGTATTTTATTTTATATATTTTTAGTGACAGAATTTTGTATTATGCATGCCGAATTTGCCTTTGAGCTGCTCCTAGTCCTTCAGTTTCAAGCCTGGTAGCTTGAAAACCTTTGCTAGAATATTTTTAGGAACGCTTGGGTTTTCTCTTTAAGTAAGTTTTACTGGTTTAGGTGAGGGATTGAAATAGTCGTGGTTTGGGGATGATGCTATCGCCAAGCTAAAAGCTACAAGCAGACTGATGTAGAGATGGCAATTAAAGTTTGTAGCAATATTCTTATCCGTGTTGGGGCAAAATTATGTGGTTATGTACAAATTATTCAAGTTTGGCCCTAAGACTACTATATTACAGTCCATTTGTATTTAGTACTGATTATATGTAATTCCTGGATGTTTCCATCTCGCCTGATCATTAACCATTGGAAAAGATATCTGGAGCACAAATGGTTACTGCTTGTTGCAAGCTGCAGCACGAGATGTTCCTTTTAGAAATTGTAACCATGTTAATATAGTTGGATTTATAACAAATCCGCAATTTGACTTATTATATTTGATAAATCCCAAACATGCGGTTTTAGGTCATGGAACCTTTGAGAGCAATGATAGGTGGTTCTCCTCTTGAAGATGCTCGTCATCTTGCTCAACGTTACAGTAAGATGAGACAAGAAGCAGAGGCACAGGTAATTAACAGTGAGAATCGAAGAGTTTCTGGTGTTGTTATAGTTGAATGCCATTTAGCTTAGTTAACCATAATACACGAATAGGCAGCAG